>ML782175.1:5577-22765 GCA_009831015.1 Picea engelmannii
TTTTATTTTTTTATTTTTTTTTTCTATATACGAATGAATTCTATGACACAGAGGATGAAACACGCGTCGCAAGTAAGAAACTAGTTCCAATAATGGAACATACCTATGCTCAATGCAAGGGGGTGCATGAAGGATATCGACACTCAGGGGAATGTTTCCTCGTTGGGTATAGGGTGTCAAGCTTCAAAGAATATAAATAAGGCTCTTCTAGGCTGATGATGCAAACTTATCGAGATAATAAACTTATAATGCAAAATTGGTAACCAACAATAGGCTCAATACGAAAAGCAAGAGGATGAGATGCAATTACAACTTCACTCCAAAGAATGCCCTTTTTAATAAATTTAGTCTACTTGGTCTGAAAAAGGGTTAAACTTATACCAAATAGAAGTCCTTTCAAATCCAATTTACGAGTGTGAAAGAGACAAGTTCATTTGGCAATCTTTTTTATTTTTCAGAGAGTCAGAAAAGAGCTTAAACCGAACTCATGGGAGTCCCATAGGTATAGGTCAGCATGATTATGAGTAAGAAATGAGGTTCGAATGCAAAGTCATATTCATCTATAAGGGATTCCTAGTCTTATAGAAAAATCTATGCATGGGCACCAGATGGCATAGAAGTTCTAACTAGGGTACCCATGTTCGAAAAGTCTCTACCATTTAATAATGACACTTCTAGTAACAAAAATAAGGTTTTGTGTTGCTAATAAATGGGTTCATACCTAAGGCATACAAATTGCATTTATAGGATAATGTAAGTGTGAAAAATAGAGTTATGACCTATCCTATATGTTGGTCAACAAAAAATACATTTCAAAGTTACGAATGGGAAACATGACACTAGAAACCGCAAGAATCCCTAGATAACATCACCAAAACCAACTCCATCCACTGCATTATTAGTCCACTAGGCCAAAATATTAGAAAAAACTATGTAAAGTGGGTAAATTTTTTCTATAAATAGTGAAGATAACTATTTTTACTATACCATTTGTATTTTTACCCAAATAGTGCATTTTGGACCAAATTTCCCCCGACTTTCAACTACCGATTGCGGGAGATATGAGTGACGGATTTGACAACCGCCTAGACCAAGTAAGTCTTCTTTCCCTTCTCTTCATTTCTATTGGTTTAAAATTTTAGATTAGGCTTCAATTTTTTAGTATTTTAAGGCGTAAACTAGAAACTAGGGTGTATGCGGGTTGTAATTCATCGGGGTGCATATACCCATCCATATACACAACTGTTATCAAACCAAACCATTTATATGTAGCATTATATGTGACTGTGTAAACTGCAGCTCGCGTACAAGTTTGTGAGTTGAATTTTTTAAAGGATATTGACTCAAAATTTGATTTTAAGATTATAGGATGGTGCTAGAGTGGAGAGAAAGAGAGCATGAAGACGTTGATGTTGCAGTTGAAAGAGATCCAGGGGCCCAAATGGAATTATGAATATGTGGTATATATAAATATTTTGTCTCTCAAAGGAATGAGGGCTCAAGTGAGACTGCTCCAAATGTTGGTGAACTAATAGGATCCAAATATAGAGGCCTTCAACCTCAATGGGAAACCATTGAGGATTGAGGTTGAGGACATATACTTTCTAACAAGATTGTCATGTCGAGGTGAGGTGGTGAAACTCAAATCCCGAGGAGCTAGGAGTGGAATGAAAATAGAGGACTACATAACCACTCATTGCGTTGCAGGGAACGAGAAGGTAGGGAGCCAACTCCCATCAGAGCGATCAACAACCTGAGTCTCAAGATCATTGTCCTAGTGTTGGCATAGATCACATGGTCGGCCTCGTTACATCAAGCATCAAGGCCACTTCTGTTCTACTCAGTGGAGTTCCCATGGAATAAAAATTCAAATATTTGTGAGACATTAATTGGACGAGAAAATAATATTTCTATTAAAATGTAATCAATAGAAGTGTATGAATGACAAAATTCTATGTCAGCACAATCGAAACCAAGAAACTAAGTCCCTTCCATCTGGGCCTCCACCACTTCAATCCTCCACCAAAGGCAAGCTCATATAAGAGAGACAATGAGGTTCTCCATCAAATAGGGAAGAGCTTGGGGGATGAACACTATGTTCAGACTTAAAAGGACAAAGGGATGTAGACTCAATATTAAGTGAATAATTTCTCCAGAGTAATTTTGATCTCAAAGTTGAATTCTTATCCTCTTTTTCCATAGCTTGGATATGGCTCATTTATAGCCTTCAAATGGAACTAAAGGGATAATTCAAAACGTTTCTAGTATATGGAAGGTCAAGGGTCGTGGATCTTGTGACGTGACATGGAAACCTGACACCATTTTTTAATTTTTAGCACAAAACTTGAGGTATCTGGGATGTAATGGTGCAACCTACGTATACTCATGTTGTATAGCTATTAGGGCACATATATGTGGGAAAATGTGTTTTTTAGATCTGGAAATTGCAAAAAGGGGACTTCAAGTCTGCATAGGGAAATGGAAAAGGCCTTTTGAGCAAGTTTGCATAGGGTGAGGCAAATCTTGTTATAACAGGGTTGTCCCATGGTATATGTATCATGTGCTAATTTTGCAAACCCAAAATATGAGACGTATTAGATCAAGGGTGTGACACATAAGATAATTATCTATAATTCAAAGAACTTTGTTTATGATTTTACACTCTTGGTACGTGGCCTGCTTTTGTTTTATCATTTATGGGTACCAAAAATTATATAATGGATTTTTCATATAAGAAGAAAGTTGATTCTCTCCACTCAACTATAATTCCTATTTTGTCCATTCTATTTGAAATCATTTTTTAAGGCATTGCATTAAAGTATTTAGCAAAATTAATAAACAAAAGATAATTACTATTACTCTTCCCTCATGTTTTCTTAGAAACAAATCTAAGAGTTATTGAGTAGTCAATGGTTGAATGATTAGGTTGAAAAATCTCTTTAGAATGAACCCTAACATTGTTTTTCTACCTATTTAGTTAGTTTCCTATTTATAATGGTGATAAATGTCTTGGAAAAGCGGCTACTAAACGTAACACTTCTATATTTTCTCACATTATTTATATAACCTCCTTTGTGAATAAGTATGACTTTACTAACATTAAAATATGAACAAAACCTATGCCATATGGCTTTATTGAATATATAATTGAGAAGTACATGCAAAGTGGACCTCCTCATTTGACCACTTTATTTATTAATTCACGAGGATCAAGTTCTTATTTGGTGGAAAGATGCTTAATTCCCACCTATATATCTTCATTTGAAACAACTTTATTTATTTTCCTAAGAAATTCATGTTCGAATCCTTTCCCTTAATGCATTTCTTGTAAAGTTCACATACATATGCTATCATTTCTTTCTCATTTATCTCACTTGGCTACGAGCTACATGAATTTAATTGTTTCCCAAACAAATGGATAATGTGTTAAGGTATCAATTAGCTCCTCTTTCTTTTTTCTAGAAAATATCATTTTTCCCTCCACAATTTTTTTTAGCATTCACCAATTGTTGTACCCTCATCTACAATAGTACTTAGTAGTCGTTTTCAATCCCAGTTGCATTATTCCTCATACTAACTTGTTGGGGGCACAACAAACCCCCCTTTTAGCTTATCAAATAAAAAGGAAAGGCCCCCCACGCCCCCATACCAAAATTTGATCTCAAATGTCTAGTCCACTGCTACTATAAGCCTACTGAATATTATTTATCTACCTTGAGGGGGCAGTGGTTTATATTTGTATTCATTATTTATCTTTGAGGAGGTTTTCCCTAACCAATAATCTCTTTGATATTGTTGTTTCTGGTGTTATAACTTTGATTTATGATGCTTCATTGAGCCTTGTGTTATGATATTGACAGATTGTCTTTTGAACCTTTTGCATCAATTGGTTTTAATGGACTTAAAGGTGTTGGATAGTTGGTTTGGACAATTGTTTGTCATTGATGTCAACCCTTGGAGAGTGATGTTAGAGATTGATGTTAGGGAGATTGTTGGACAGTTGGTTGTCATTGATGTCAACCCTTGGATAGTGATATTATAAATTGATTTCAACCCCTGTAGAAGTCTGGAAGTCCTAGAGATGTGGACAATATCGTTGGATAGTTGGTTGTCATGTGAGAGGATCCAGTGACAGGTTGGTCATGGAACCTGGAATAAAGACATGAAAGTTAATAAACTTGTAGGTAAGACTATCATAGATGGATAGTATGTGCCATGCCATTTTCAGTGATATATGGTATGCCACGTAGTTCCTCACGATAGAGGCAATATGGCTCCGTGAAGTTGGAGGTCCCTCAAAAATATTCTAGAAGCCTCTAGAAGGTCATCAAGAAGCTTGACCAGTGAAAGCGGTTGCAACAAGGGATTAATTATTGAAACCAATTGTAGGAATAATTAATTAATTATTGTATTTCATTAGTTAATTATCGAAAAAGTAAAGGAGAATATAACATGTTGCATGTACAAAAGAAAATTAATTATTGCACGGATAATAAAATATTGCAGGAATAATTAATTATTGGAGAGATAATTAATTATTACAGGGAAAAGAAAACTAGAGTGCACATAATATAACAGGTTACATGTGAGTTGCATGTCATTAATAAATTTCTCCTATATAACAAAGAGAAGAGTCCATTGCAAATCAATTTTGGGTATTCACCTTTGCGCATACAAGATGGAGATCTGAGGAAGTGAGTTGAAGATAGAGAATTCAAGTGAGGTAGGGATTTTGTAGGCATCGAGAGTAAGGAGAAGGTGTTTCATAGAGGAATTCCTTGAGTATACCCATGAGTTTCAGGAGGAAAAACACGGGCATCCACGGGTTGCAGTGAGAAAAAGCACGAATACATGTGAGAAAAAAGTACACACAGTCATACAACTGTGAGGAAAAATCCAAGAATATCAAGGATCAAGAACACAGTTCAGCTTCAGAATAAAGGTATGTATTCCTAAGTGTGTTAAGGAGTTATTCTGAAGAAATTAGGAACATGTTTTTATCATTGAGTTATGAGGACTTGATTTGAAGAACTCTTTTGTGGATTTGGCATGAGGTGTGTGTGGTTGCAGTGTTGAGGAGATATTGATATCAGAAGTAGCAACAACAAAGGTTTCAGAAGCAACAATAGAAACATGTTATCAATTACAACAACAAAGGTAGTGACAAGTTTGTCTACAATTATATTTCAGGGCAGTTGGATGAGGCAAGGAAAGGGGGTTGTAGCTCCTTCTTGTTGGAGCCTGAAAATTAGGGAGTTGGATATTCCTTCATGTTGCAACCTATAAATAGGGGGTTGGAGCCTTCTTCCAATAGTATCTAGAGAAATAGGAAGTTGGTGCTTCCAATGAATGTAATGTTTGACAAATAAGAAAATCATTCTGTGGTTTTTTCCCGCATTGGGTTTCCTCATAAAACATCGATATACTGTGTTTATAAGTAGTTTATGCATTGATTTATTGTATTGAAGCTATATTGAATGTTGATTGAATATTTATATTGTGGTTAAAGAAATAAAAGTACTAATATTGATTCACCCCCTCTTTCAGTATTCCAACAATTGGTATCATAATCGATCCTTCAAGAAGTAGTATAATCACTAAAAGGAGATCATGGAATAAACTAAGATTGGAGCACCAAGGTTTGATGGGTAGAACTATACCTTATGGAATAAAAGGATGAAAACCTTTTTACATGCACAATGATTTTATGTTTGGAAGGAAGTAGTAGATGGATATACAATACCAGCTACGCCCCCAATTGACAAACATGGAAAGAAGATCAGTGAAAACAACTCAAAGGCTAAAGGTATTATTATGAGTAGCTTAGTTGATTTAGTTTTTATCGAAGTTATGCATTATGATAGTGCAAAGGATCTTTGGGATAAACTAAAAAATATTTATGAAGGAGATACCAAGGTAAAGGGAGCTAAGCTTCTAATATTTAGAGCTAAGTTTGAATAGTTGAAGATGAATACATTGCAACCTACCTTCTGCAAGTTGGTGAAGTAGTCAACACTATTAAAGGATTGGGAGTAGAAGTTGATTACTTGGTGGTTGTTCATAAGGTATTGAGTTCTCTTCCTATGAGATTCGATTCCAAAATATCAGACTTAGAAGAAAGATAAGATCTCAGTACATTGACCATGGACGAGCTACATGGAATATTTACATCCTATGAAATGAGAAAATAATAGGAGAACCCAGTCATAAAGGAATAAGCTTTCAAGGAATCCAAGAAGACAAAGAAAAAGAAAAATCAAAATTCAAAACCAAGTTGCAGTTTCTATGATTATTCAAACGAAGATGAAGAGATGGCTAACTGCGTAAGAAAATTACAGAAAGGAATTGGCAAGTATAAAGGTATTCTAACATTGAAATGTTTTAATTGTGGTTGTATTGGTCATTTTTCTTCTAAATGTTGTCAAAGAAATAAATACGATGATGAATACGAAGTCTCTAAAAGGGAAAATAAATTTCAAAAGGGAAACAAGAGAATAAACAATAAGAAGTTCTTCAAGAAAAGTTTCTACTCAAAGGAGGAGAATTCCTCATCGGACGAGGAAGATAATGACAGTGACAATGATTATGAAAGAGTACTCTTCATGGAAGTAGAAGATGATTTCGAAGAAGAAGGTGAATTTGATCTCAGAGCAGAGCTAATCAATTCATTAGAAGAACTTAGGACGAATAAAAAGAAAAACAAGTCACTCAAGGCAGAGTTAAAAATGAAAGAGGGATCTCAGAATTCCAACTCTGAAGAACTAGATCATATGATCACAAGTCTAAAAGTTCAAATAGATGAATAAAAGAGAATTGAGGAAATTCTTAGAAGTCAGTTAGAAGAAAAGGAGAAGATGATTGGAAACTTGGAAGAAGAAGTAGTCTCTTTAAGGAAAGATATTCATAATAAAGATATGCAACAAAAGAGCACCATAACATTGGATCAAATCAACATCAATCAAATATCATCGGATGATAGATCTGACCTAGGATACAATCAAGTACATAATGAGAAAGGGTCAAGCTCCAAGACAATAGAACAAAGAAGCTATGCGGAGATTGTCAAATATTTTTTCAAGAAAGAAGAATGCATGCCTCCAAAGAATAATATTCCATAAGTAAAGTAGACTCAAGAAGACAAATTCAAAAGGTGTGCATCACAACTAAGATCATCCATTCCCAGGTATCAAATATTCTTTTATGTTCAATGTTTTAATTGTGATAATTTTGGACATAAAGTTGTAAATTGTAGAGCCTATGCCAAGAACAAAAGCAACTATGCAGGTAACTTAATAACAATTGTCCCAAAAAATCTTATGAAGCATACAATAGAAACCAAAATAGTTTTGGCTCATTGAGAAATGAAGTAGAATGCTACAAATTCCACAACTATGGACATATAGCTTGTGATTGTAGAAGCATGATGGATACCTCTATGAGAGATAACACTAATATCAAATATATTAATATTTGGAAAAAAAAACAAGAACAAGTAAAAGAAGAACAAATGAATGAAGGACACCCATAAGTCATACTCTCAGGATTTGTAGTAGTACAAGATCAAGAAAAATCTACAAGAAAAAAGGAATATGTCACATACATGAAGGTTTTGAGAAGAAATGAAAAACAAGAAGAACAGGTGAATGCAAACCAGGTCCCAAATATTGTACTCACAATATTTCTAGCAACACAAAATCATGATGAATCAAGAGGAAAAGAGAAAGATGTCATATTTCGGGAAGAGGATGAAAAGGAAAATAATATTACCTTGCATCAGAGAAGATATTTTTCTAATATATATGACTTGGATACTCCCAGGTAATATGAATATTGAATAGAAGGAGTCTATGCATCGACTATTACAGTTCAAAGATCTATCCTTTAGATAGCATGAAGTGTTTCAGAGTAGTGTTACATATGTTTGATTTAAAGTGGTTTGATGACAGATGGGTCATCATTGTGGACAATTGAGTAGCAGAGTCTTGAAAAGTATGGGTCACATGGACAACGATGGATTTGTAAGACACTTGGCAGGATTGGATAGATATATGTCAGTGGATGAGAGAAAGAGTTCATGATAGATTGGTTCAAATATAGTTGGATGTTTTGATAATTAAATATTTGAACGCTTAAACTTTGAATAGTTTTATATATGTCAGTAATTTACAATAGGAAGCACCAAGGGATAAAAAATCCAAAAGGAAGAAGGTATAAGTATACCTACATTTGATCTACACGATGTCTTGTAGAGAATTCAAGGAGACATTTACCCTTTTTTCCCAAGATGTCAAAGGGGGAGAGAAGAACAAAGGCATGAAGACAAGGGGAACATCCCCAAGGGAGATACCCTTTTCCATTGATGTCAAAGGGGGAGAGATATAACCATTGATGAGGAGTGATGGTCATAGGGGGAGCATGAGCATGATGTTTCCATGTCTAAGTGTTTCCATCAATGTTGGTCTTGCCATCAATTCCAAAGGGGGAGATTATTGGACAGTTGATTTGGAAAGTTGGTTATGATTGATGTCAACCCTTGCAGAGTGATATTAGATATTGATTTCAACCATTGAAGAAGTCCAGAAGCCCTAGAGATGTGGACAAGATCGTTGGACAGTTGGTTTCAGTCATGTTGGAGGTATACCATTGGTATTGACACATTGTTAAGGTATACACTTGTCATGGTATAGATCATGGTACAGGTTGATGTGCATGGTTGGCACATGGTATGATACATGTGTTATTGATATACATGGTACATGGTATGGTATAGGAACATATCTTGTGATGGTATGTTGGTGATGGTGGACATCTGGTTGAGAGGTGCCCTTGGTATATGATCCATGTGAGAGAATATAGTGATAGGTTGGTCATGGAACCTGAAATAAAGACATGAAGGTCAATATACTTCAAGGTAAGACTATCATAGATGGATATTATAAGTCATGCCATTTCCGATGATATATGGTACGCCACGTAATTCCTCATGGTTGAGGAGATATGGCTCCATGAAGTTGGAGGTCCCTTAAGAATATTCTAGAAGCCTCTAGAAGGTCATCAAGAAGCTTGACCAGTCAATTTGGTTGCAACAAGGGATTAATTATTGAAAAATATTGCAGGGATAATTAATTAATTATTTCATTTCATTAATTAATTATCTAAAAAGTAAAGGAGAAGATAACAAGTTGCATGTACAGAAGATAATTAATTATTGCGGGAATGATAAATTATTGTAGGAATAATAAATTATTGGAGAGATAATTAATTATTACATGGAAAAGAAAAATAGAGTGAACAAAATATAACATGTTTCATGTGAGTTTCATGTCGCCATGAGTTGCATGTCATTAATAAATTTATCCTATATAAAAAAGAGAAGACTCCATTGCAAATCACTTCTTTGTATTCACCTCTCAGCATACAAGATGGAGATATGAGGAAGTTAATCAAAGATAGAGAATTCAAGTGAAGTAAGGAGTTTGCAGGAGCCGAGAGTAAGGAGAAGGGGTTTCATACATGAATTCCTTGAGTATACCCACGCGTTTAAGGAGGAAAAGTGCAGACATCCATAGGCTTCAGTGAGGAAAAGCACAGATACCTGTGAGAAAACAATACACATAGTCACAGACCTATGAGGAAAAATCCAAGAAGATCAGGGATCAAGAACATAGTTCAGCTTCAGAATAAAGGTATGTCTTCCTGAGTGTGTTAAGAATTTATTCTGAAGAAATCAGGAACATTTATGTCTCAGTGAGTTATCAACACTTGAATTGAAGAACTATTTTGTGGATTTTGGCATGAGGTGTGTGTGGTTGCAATCTTGTTGAGACATTGATATCAAAAGTAGCAACAACAATGGTTTTAGAAGAATCAACAACAATAGGTTATCAGTTACAACAACAGAGGTAGTGACATGTTTGTCTACATATATATTTCAGGGTGGTTGGACAAGGCAAGGAAAGAGGGTTGTAGCCTCCTTCCGGTTGGAGCCGGAAAATTAGGGAGTTGGAGCTTCCTTCAGGTTTCATCCTGTAAATAGGGGGTTAGAGCCTCCTTCCAGTACTAGTTGGAGAAATAGGAAGTTGGTGCTTCCAATGAATGTAATATTTGACAAATAAGAAAATCATTTCGTGGTCTTTTCCCGCATTGGGGTTCCACATAAAAATTCAGTGTACTATGTTTATGTGTTGTTTACGCATTGATTTATGGTACTAATGTTATATTGAATGTTGATTGAATATTTATATTGTGGTTAAATAAATAAAATTACTAATATCAATTCACCCTATATGATTGTAGGGTTTAATGCTTCGTTTTATGACTTGAAGAGAATTTGATTTTAAGAATTTTTTGTTTCCTAGTGCATTGGCTTGTACTATCATCTTAGTACATCATTGAGAAGTGAATGGATGGCTTGAATGAAAAGAATATTGTTACTTTTCATATTGTACCTGTAGTTCTCATATCCATGCTCGAGTTTTCACATTCCCTAGTTAAAATTCTATAACTAGAACCAAATGCTCTTTAATCTTTTCCAATATTTCGAGATATTATTTTTTATTAGATACATGTAAGAAAGAAATGTCTACAAATATTTCTTGAAATTATTTTACAACAACATATTGTTCATCAAAGGTCAAGATCATAGATTATTTCTTTCAATAAATTCCTCCTTTTCCTTTCCTTATTTTTTAACAAGCCCAACTATGTTCTCATATTTTTTTTAGTAAAATGGAAAGGGGAAAGAATGTATATTTTATAACACGTTAGTATTATCTTTTTCCTTGTATAAAAAATCCAATTCTTTATGTGGTTGTAGTGACAGGGTTCCAAATTCATTTCATATGCAAGATACTTCTGGTGTTTCAAGTTATGAAGATAACCATGCCTAAAAAGAAGATAAATATTGTGCACATTCAAGGAAGAATGATCATGTGCATTTGGTCACAAAAGATAGGAAAATCTAAGGAATAGACTAGAAGATTTTGAAAGAGATGGAAACCCCAAATCTCCTATGCTAGGACTAACCTTCAAATCCATATATGTTGATCATGTCTTAAGCCTCAAGTATTTATAATAATTGGAAACCCAAAATTTTTACCCATTTGGATCCTGGGTATTATGATATATGGACCCTACCTTATATTTTTACCTTGAGTCATTCAAATCTTGCATTTCACTGCATTTTATAACCTTTCATGTTCGGGTAGAGGGTTGAGTCTAATTAAATCATCAATGCATAATGACTTGATTTGATGGATTTGTTTCCATTTCATATTCCTAATGAGAATCAGTGTCCCATTGATCCTACTTGTCACATTATGTGTCGTAGGACATGTCATCTGAAATCCATAAATTTAGTCTTTGTTCCTTTCATTATTTATTCTTAATCCTAGATTCTCGATATCAGATGTAGTACCTTTTTGAAATCCAATCATAGTTTTCTAGGTATCCTCCTCACATAGGACCTTTTTTGTTAGCGAGTTTGAATTTTTTTCCTCGTGGAATCCTATGTGGCATACTACATGGCATCTCTAGTGGCATATGATCTGCCATCCCGACCATCTAGACTCTTTGTTAGAAAAATTCATGTGGTACTTATATTGGTGTTTGACTTGGAAATTGCATGACATCCTAGTTGTCATGTCCTATGGAGCATACAAATTCATCCTTTATTTTAACGTACAATTATCAAAATCCTGGATATCTAGAATCTCAAAATACAGAACTTTCAATAATGCATTTTTTTTTAAATCCTAGATATATGAAATATGGAAATCCAAAAATTTAAATAATACACATTTTTTTGAAATCATGAATTATGAATCTAAGCCTCTGTGGAGTACAATCGATAGTTTCCACCTACCTAATCTGTAATGCTTCCTCTAGAGACCATGGATTCGACAAGTCATTCTTACTTTACTTATGTGGCATATGATGTGGCATATTATGTGCCATATGAAATGGTGTATGAGATGTCATCCAGGTTGTTGGATTACTAAGAGGGGGGGTGAATCAGTAATAGAGAAATTTAATCCATTTTCAACATAAAATGCAAGTGTTATATCAATGTAGCATTATCATCCAATATTTTCAAAGTAAATAAACAATGAACAATCACACACATACACAATACAGCAATGTTTTACGTGAAAACCCAAAGTGGGAGAAATCCACATAATTTTTTTTCTTATATGTCTTTAATAATTACAATCATTGGAAGCACCAACTTCCTTTGTTTTCCAGCTGCAACTGGAAGGAGGCTCCAACCCCCTAGTTTCCCAGGATGCAAACTGATGGGTGTTATATATGCACTAAAAACACAGTAAAAACCCTCAATTAAATTGTCAACCCGAGGTAAGTAAACTTAGAGTTGTAGAAAAATATATGGCAAAGGTAGAAGGGCTGGTAGGAGTATAGTCTAACTAATGAAGGTAGCTATCTAAGGCTAATCTACTCAAGCAAAACTATCTAATGAGAAAACCCTACTAAGAAACTTGAAACTAGGTAACCTAAGTACTTTTGGGCCAAGGATCGATGGATAGTTCTAAGAAAGCAAGTAAAACCCCTATATAAAGAAAACTAGTTCATAACAATAAGCAAAAGCAACAATTAATCATAACAATAAGCAAATAACAAAAGCAAACTACTTTAACTTGCCAACCTAAATTCAATAAGAAACTACCCTATGAAAGAAAGTAAATAAACAAGCCAACAACTATTATATTAAAGCAAGTAAACAAGTAAGCAAAACAACTAGCTAACCTATTAAAACAAGTAAACAAGTAAGCAGAACAACTAGCTAGCCTATTAAAGAAAATAAACAACTAACTACTCTAAGATAACTTCTACTACAAATAATCTAACTAAAAATTTTCATTGAACAACTATCTAGACTAAGAGGCAAGTGGACTATATTCTTAATTCAAACTTCAAAACTATTTCTAATTCATAAAAGGAAATCTATTTAATTGAAAGCAAGAAGGACTAACAACTAACCTTTAATCTATGATAAGAAAACTGCTCTCTAACCTATCAAAGCAAAAGACTATCTATCCTACAACAAAAATAAAACTATATTCCGATCTATGAAAGCAAGAAACTATATCTTCTAATCTACAAAAGCAAGAAGCTATCTTTTGATCTACAAAAGCAAGAAACTATCTTTTAACCTATGAAAACTCAAATATAGTGTTGGTGATTGTGTGAATGTCTCTGGTTTCATATGATATCTTGATGGTACTTGACAACAAAGGATAATTCAAGCGGTATAAGCTCTACACTGATCTCAATAATAAAGTGAAAGGTATGGATTAAACAATCCAATGAGAATTTAGCCATTATGGAAACAATGTTAATTACCATGCATATTCATGAAATTATTAACCATCAACAATATAACGAGATCATAATTGTAATTTTATACTATGTAAACAAACTTCATAATTTTAAATCCACCCACCGAAGCCTTGGTTAAAGAAAGCATGAAATAAAACTATGTTCTACTCTGTTTTAACTTCTATTTTAAATTTGATTTTAAAAGCATAAATAAAATTCAATCTAACATCTAATTTCACACGGGGTTAGTGTATGAGTTTGCAAACTAGTTCCTAACTATAAATCAATGCACACTAACAAAAATCCTTCATACTAACCTACAAAAGAGAATTAAAACAATTAAACTACAACATCTAATTAGATAACAAAGAAATAAAGGAATAATTCATGTACATGAAATAAAAAAAGACATCTATGCTATGAAATGAATAAATAACACACAGAATAGTTACCAAAATGTTGGTGGGTCCCCCAGAAAGTCGTGGTCACTTCTCAAATGAACACCACGAGCTCAGCAAAACGATTTCACCATTAAAACTTGAAAAACACAGTCTTATACAATTCTGGCAATTGAAAAATGCAAAAACATGGGAAAATGTTTTTATCTTTATCCTCTACTTTGTCTACTGCTCCTTAACTATTGTATGACCACCATGGTGGTATTTATAAGATTTACAGACCAAGTGGTCGAGCACAGGAGGGTTGAACCACTTCTAAAAACAAAAAATTACATTGATGGTTACCTAACTGCCAAAATAGAGCGAGCCAATAATCTCCCTGCTCAACAACCTAAACTGAGTTGTCAAGAATTCAGTAGTTGGAGGGGATAAGCACGAGAAAAACCCACGTTCCTGATTCGCCCACCACTGGCCACCAATACCATAACCGCCAATTTGCCCACTGCTTTTGTGCAGGACGTGGTGTTGGACGTAGTGTCGTATTGGGTATCGGATCGAGTGTTGGAAGGAGTACCATACTAAGTGTCGAAAGCATAAACGTGATGTGTTTTTTCCCTGTAGCACCAAACAATGTGAATCGGATCCTTGGAAGCATAAAAACATGATGAATTATACTTAATATTATCATTAAACACAAATCATACGTACCTAGTGTAGATCATACCGTTTTAGCATAAAATTATTCAAAAAGCTCCTTCAAAACATGAAAAACACATATGTACATTTGGAAAAAAGTGTCTAATAACTATCATAAATTGATCATTTCTCAGGCCCAACACAAACTAAGGGAAGATCCAACTCCCCAACTCTCTGGCTACAACTAGGAGGATAAAACCCCCTATTTTCTCTGGCTACAACCGAAAGGTGTCTACAACCACCTTTCCTTTCCCCGTCCAACCACCCTAACGTAGAAGTAGAATTATGGAACCACTGTCACACTATCACCGTGAGATATACTGTTGTAAATCTATACCAATCAACTTGTAATCAACCTGTAACAATAACTTTTTCCAACATGTACCATAATCAACCTGTACCTCAACCTGTACCATAAACAAATGCATTAACCATGCACCAAACCTCTTCAAATAACCTGTCTAAACAACCTGTAATCAACCTGTTGGGGATGATTTTAAGAATGAAAATTTGTTTTAAAATGCAGAAACCTTGGCGAATCTTACTAATCCTTCATATGTCAACTATAAATGTTTGGTGATATTTTTGTAAAAATATTCAAACTTATAAGGATTTTATATAGTTTTTATAAAATTTTGACGATTTTTAAGGTAAAATAATTTTATCCTATAGAATTTAGGTGAATCATTTTTAAAATAGAAAATCTAGTTTTTGGAAAAACCATGGAAAATTAGACCATGAGCGAAATTTACCCCATGAAGTCATCCATACAACCTGTACCATAAAAAAGTGCATCAACCATGCACCAACCTATACCTCAACATGTACCATCAACGAGTGCATCAACCATGCACCAAATATGTACCAATTATGCATAAAATACACATAAAATATGACTCATCAAGATCTACCAACATCATCAACTATACACCTCATGTATGTGCCAACTCATCAACTACGTGTCTCAACCATGTACCGAAGTTGTTAAGCCCTAATATTGGATCATTATACCTTAATTGGGGCATATTACATTAGTAATGTTATTTTATTTATGTCGGCATTATTCCATTAGTTGTAATTATACCTCCTAGTCTCCTATATATACCAAGGAGACATTTTCATTTGCAATCATCTTGGAATTGTACATTTATGTGAGCATAAGGAGGTTTCCCCCTAGAAGAGGCTTATTATTTGAATTTCTCTCTTTTTCAAGGCGTTGATTACTTATTCTGATGTTTTTCTATGCTATATTGATATTTGGTTCTTAAAATATGGCATCGGAGCTCAAGGTCTTGGGGTTTCGCTGCTACATCTGAGACACCTTGGAATTTTCACTATAACTTCTTTTCTACAAAATTTCAAAAGGAACATATTGGAGGATATTTAGTAGATAGATCAAGGTATGTTGGGTTAAAATTTCAGCTCCTGAGGCTTTATAATTTCAGAGTATAGCCTATGCAAGATAGGGTTCTGGAATCATCCTGAACTAAGTCATTGCGGAATTTTCGATATAAAATGTTTTCTGTAAAATTTTAGACCCTAAACGCCAGATTGTATTCACAGAAATTAGTAAGGTATCTGTGGTGAAAATTTCATCTTCTGGGTCGTCTTACATTTGTATATACACCCTGTGGAAGATAGGGTATCTGACTAGTCTCAAGAAGGTGTTCCAGGTAAAAAAATCATAACCTATTCCTATAGTATCCAAATTGAGTGAGACTAGTTGCATTGGATAGTGGACAATTTGTAGTATTTCTGGTATGAGTTTCATAATTTTATATCAATTATGTTGTGCGGGGCACACTATACAAGTGACATTTCTCGGAAAGGCCAAAAATTAGCAAGTTGTGGGGAAGTTACCGTAAATTCCACTTGGCACATCCAATTTTGATCAGACCTATGGCATTGCAGAGAAGAAATATCAGAGAACTACAAAAAGTAAAGTTTCATACCCAGAAGGGCCGAAACTTTGGAGATACAACAGAAGAAATATTGTCTAGCAGAACCACCTCAAAATCAAGGTTCAAAAGTGATACTTGGCCAACATGCCACCCAAAAAGGGAACTTCTACACCAAATAAGCCTCCAGATAATCCTACATGGACTCTTGATGAAGGTGAAGAAATGTGTATGGACATAAATGATTTACAAAAGAAGACAGTAACAAAAGATGAACCACAAGAGATGATGGAGGGTTTAAAAGGGGATATCATGGAAGGATTGAAAAATTTCATAATAGAGAGGACACCTGAAAGTGGAAATGTATCCCATGAAATTCATGATGAGGACACAAGGAAGGTGAAACGAGAATGGAGAAATTCCAACTTTGGGTTGAAGACCAACCATGTTCCTAAGATCAATATGAGGAAGTTTGATGGCAAGGACCCAATCACATGGATACTTCAGATGAAGCAATTCTTTGATCTACATAATGTGCCACGTACACAAAAGGTACGAATTGCTTCTTTATATTTAGAACCCAATCAATTTGTATGGTATCGATGGATTTGTTCTCGTAAATCACTCATCACTTGGACAATTTTCACGGAAGAAATGATAGCACACTATGAGGATACAAGGAGAAATACCTTCTTTAGCCAATTGATAAATCTCAAGTAAAAGGGTTTAGTTACAGAGCACATTGAGAACTTCCAAAGATTGAATATAAAGGTAACAAATATTCCAGATGAGCACTTGATTGATGTATTCATAGGAACTTTAAAGGATAACATTCAACATGAGGTTCGCCTTTGGGAACCC
>ML782175.1:35492-67387 GCA_009831015.1 Picea engelmannii
ATCTCTGTCTCTTTCCTTCTCTTTGTGCATAGTTGGAGGGACAAAATTGTTTGGCCTTCTGAATCCTCCTTTATTCTCTGTGTTCTGGGGGCCCTTATACATCTGCCTTCTTTCCACCTTTATCCTCTCCATTTCTTCTTTCAAAACATTCACCAGCTGGGTCAGCTCGTTTACTTGAGGGTGAGACAAATATGGGCCAGATATGTCGGAGTCAGAAGTCGAAAATTCTGATCTCCCCTTTCTTCCGTCTGTATTAGCCTTGTTCCTCAACCTGTCTGCTGCTAATATATTAGATTCCACTTCTACAGCTACATCTTGCATTTGAGCTAAAGAGGTGGCTCTCCTCTCTCTTAATACGAGACAGAAATCAGGATCAAAGGCACTAGCATATGAAATTTGAGCAGAGGCCTCAGAGGGCTTTATCTCTGCAGGAATCTTATTATACATTTTATTGAATCTTTTGGAAAAGTCAGAGACAGACTCTCCTTCCTGCTTCTTCAGGGACCCAAACTCAGTCATGTAATATATGTAATCTTTTATATCCCCCCACTGTCTCAGGAAAACATTATCCAGAGCCTCAATACTAGCAATAGATCCAAGGGCCAGCCCCCTGAACCACTTTCTAACTTCACCATCTAGGCTCTGGACGAAGACTCTCATCCAGACATATTCGTTCTCAATATTCAAGTTGTCTGCATAGCTATAGAAGGTAGCCAAGTTCTCTTCAACGGTCACATCTCCCTCACCACTGAACTTGGGCATGTATTTCAGATAGTCTCCAGCAGGGAGAGGGTTCAAAGGCTGAGGAAGGATCAGAGGAGCATATCTAGCAGCGACTATGGCATCCATTCTGTTCAGAGGGGGATTAACGCTAGCCATAGGGATGTTGAATGGAGGAGGACTTGAAGGGGATGGAGTACAAACAGGTGAGGAGGGAAGAGAGGTCCTTACGGGAGATGACGGGGAAAACAGAGAGAAGCCCAAAGGACTTGAGTGTGCAGGTGGTTCTCTCTGTGGAGCAGTAGTATTCAAAGGAGGAGTAGTGAAACCTCCTGAGAGGGGAGTGACAAGGATCTCTCCTTCTGATACCAGACCAGGAGGGGAAAACTCAGCAGGAACACTCCCAAAGTTGAGAAAACGGGAAACCTCAGAGGAAGAACGACTAGGAAACTGAGAATCTGAAAATGGATTTCTTATAGAAGGGGAGGGTGTGTTACCTTTTTCATCGGTAGAAACTTCTTTCGCTGCTCTCTTTCCCTTTCTGCGCACAGCTTCCAAGTCCTCATCCAGAGTGGCTAAAGGCAACTGTGGATTAGACCTCGTGTGTCTACCTCTCGAAGCCACAACTGATAGAACAGGTTCTCCCCAGCGGAGTCGTCACAGTGGAGTCGCCAGGTGCACAGCAGCAATCTTCAAGTTCTGATATCTAATGCACCTTCAGAAATCAGTTAGTCGTTTTCGTTCTACCCAGGGAAAATCTTCAACTTCGTCCCCGGCAGCGGCGCCAAAAATGTTGGCGTTCGGAAGTCACTCCTGGATTGCTAGCAGGAGCAGAGCCCGAAGCCCATCAGATTTAATGTCACGATTGTTTTGAAGGGTGATCAAATGGAGGGAAACTCAAAACAGCCTCGTATCAACTCAGAAACCAGACAAGGCATGCATGAAAGAGTGAGGTCCTGATAAACTCCAAACAGTGAGTCGTAGTAAAGGTGAGTAGGTGGAAGATTTACGCAAGAAGAGCGCAATGATCTATTACAGACATCAGGTATGCAACAGATTGAAGAAGAAATGCATTCGAAAGAAAAATCCCTTTACATCCAAATACAGAAAACCAGAGGGCACGACAACGCCACAACAAATCCTTTATTGCAACCAGTTGCACTACTGTGAATCCTCAGGCAAAGATGAAACAAATATGGAAAAGAGAGAGAATTGTTTGTTATAAACCAAGAAATCTCAAACACAGAAGCATAACCAGGAAACCAGAGTATTCGCTGAAACTTTACAGTCGGGAGCTTCGCTCAACCATCGATAGATACCAAAATGGAAAAAATGCCTACATATACTCAAAATAACAACAGCGGCGGAACCAAGAAAATGCATTGAAGGCTTTGCGTCTGCATGGCCTCTGACGACACGAAGCTGTAATCTCTGAATGGTCATGCAACTTATGGCAGACGCGATCAGCCTTCTGACAATTCATTCGGCGAATTGACGTGCTTTTAATTCGTTACAGGACGTCCCCATTATGGCGGAGACGATGTCTAACCACCGCCAACTGATTCAATAACTGCTTCTTGGGATTGGAGATGGGTCGACCAACTCAGCATCTTAGGCCAAGGAAGACTTCACGAGCTGCCATCTGGAACAACTGACAAGCTTGAGGGACGGACATGGGGTATGGAAGGAGCAATGGCATTGAGGGGCACGTGGCAGAAGAGGAGAGGAGTGAGAGTGATAATAGAGAGAGGTGACAGAAGATAGGCCATGTAGGAGGGCGTCCAGGAGGAACCTACCTTTAGGCGGGGAGCTGATGTGGAAAGAAGGAGATGCGTGGCAGGCGCCGAGTGGGTGATGGACAGAAAAAGGGGGGGGGGGCACGTGGACCAGAGAGGAGGAACAGATAAGCGACATATGGAAACAAGGGACAGCGGGTAGAGGGTGAGTGAAGTGACGGGAGGAGGGCCCACCTTGGCTAAGCACAGGGCAGTGGAGAGGAGCGGGGCAGCACGAGCGCCGTTGATCCGGGTGCTGCGATCGTGACCGTCGGAAGCTGCATCAACAATTTCGGACCCCCCCCCTCAGCTTAAAGGGAGAAAGGCGGGGGGGGTCTGGAATGACCTTTATCGCCGTTGATCCGGGCGCGCTCATCTGGGCCGTCAGAGAGATGCGCCCCCGATTCCGGACCCCCCCCTTTGCTTAAAGGTCGGAAGGCAAGGAGGGTCCGGAATTCGTTGTGCGCCGTTGATCCGGGCGCGCTCATCTAGATCGCTCGATCTTGCTTGTTGTTTACCATGGGCGCATTGTCGCCCAAAACCTTGGACAAGTGGGTTTTAACCCGCTCTTTTGATATCTAAACCCCTTAGCAAGAAATATCGCTAACAGATACTGAACATCCAATACCATCTCAAGAGCTAAACCCTAGCTCACAAAACATACCTCAAACAAGATGTGCCATATCTCTCATAAATAGACCCCAACCATGTTTCTTCCGCTATTTTTCTGCCCCACGTTTTCTAAAGCAATTTTTCTGCCATGATTTTTTTGCCGCACTTTTTCTGCCGTGATTTTTCTACTGCATTTTTTCTGCAACGATTTTTTTGTCACTTTTTTTGTCACGATTTTTCTGCCACACTTTTCCTGCTGCACTTTTTTGGCTGCAGGTTTCCTGTCGCACTTTTTCTGTCACAGTTTTACTTCTACTCTTTTTCTACCCCACTTTTCGTGCCACACTTTTTCTGCTATAATTTTTCTCTATCAATAATACCTACCCAAATAACCTTTCACAAAAATATATATTCAATGATATTCAAGTGTGATTTGAATGAGAGAACCTTGCCTCTTATTTATACTTTTATGCAGCTTCCTCAAGGGGTTACCTTCTAACCATCTTAACCTAGTTTCATTATTTTAGGGTTAACCCACTTATAACCACTTGTCCACTTAACTTAACCACTTTCCATAATTAGTAAGTTCTCCATTAAATTTATTATTGAAACAACTTATTTTTCATCCTCTTTGACTTATAGTACACTCATCACTTCACTTTATTATTTAAATAATTTCTTCTTTGCAAACACTTTGACTACTTTGACCTTTTGGGGCTTCTAGATGACTCATGAGGGTTCTCCAACTTCACATGGCCAAAACTCTCTAATCGTGAGGAGTTATTTGATGTTCCACATACCACTATAAATGGCATGACATGTACTATCCATGTAGAATAGTTTTACATGCAAATATATCAAAACTCATACCATTATCAATCAAACAAACTTGGGTCCATTACCCAAACCTTTGTTCTATCGAAATTCTCTACCAGACTTTCTTCAAGGGTTGACATCAATGAATACCAACCCAATTAATCAACAAGGGTTACCATTATTCCACTTTTTTTTCTTACGTGGCTCCCTATGTGTCTTGGTGACATGCCTTATGTGATGTGGCATCCATAAATCCAGATTTCTTTTAATCTTGGATATCTGGAAATTCAGACATTCAGATTTTTAAATAACATGCATTTTTCAGAAATCTTGGATCTCAGATGTGGAATCATGATCTTCCTGTTGATGGAATCTTGAAAATCCCATTATTGTAACGACTCCTTGCATCACAATTTTTTTTTTTTAATTTTACATTGTTGAGAATAATTTCGTATAATTATAATCATAAACTTTTCTTATATGACTTTTTTTTATATATCTTTCGCACATGGTTAACTAATTTTTGTTTATTTATTCGTCATGGTATTACCATGATAGGGTACTCTTCCTAGGTACTTGTATTGGACATCCCCCACACTTGGAACAATATATTTTCATGGGTGTAAGAAGGCCATTGTACTCTTTACTAAAATACATATAGGTTGTTTTATTAAATATAAATTTACTCCCAAGTAATAATATAATTTTCCACGTGTGTTTTCCTGAATGAAATTAAAATAGTTTGTCATTCACTCACTGGTTTAACATTGGATATTGCTTTTTAAATTATCGATCCATCTCATTCTTACCCATGCTTCAATGTTAATGGATAATATATTATATATTATCCATTAACATTGAAGCATGGGTAAGAATGAGATGGATCGATAATTTAAAAAGCAATATCCAATGTTAAACCAGTGAGTGAATGACAAACTATTATAATTTCATTCACGAAACACACATGGAAAATTATATTAGTACTTGGTGTGTGTGTGTATATATATTGTCGAATATATTGTGTATGTATTATATTTTTCAATGAAATCTAATAACCTAGCATCCACAACGACCATTACCAGAACAATGTCTTATATTGTCTAATTAATGCCTTGTTCTGGATAGGTTTTGCAACATCGTGTTTCTTTGAAAAAAGATTGGGATTGATCAATTTTATTCAAAAATGAAAAAAATTTAAATTATGGTTGTCATCCATTGGCTTATACAAAAATATAAACATAAAAATGTAAATCCCTGTGATGACATACCTACATCGTTGGTATGATTAGGCGCAGAGCTCCTCTTGGTTTTGAGAATAGTTCATTCTGTACTAAATAGGGGCAACCATGTGAAGGTGGAATCTCTAATTATGCCCCCCCCCCTCACATCACTCTCAATTTTCCCTTAGTACCTAATTTGAAATTATAAAGAACATGTATCATATACTCTATTATACAAAATAAAAACATATAAAGATCATATAAAATATATAACCACATACCTCTTATTTTCAACAATTAAATATCAATCATCTTCTTCTTCATCTAGCTCAACCTCTGTATCAAGATCTGATTCAGAATCAAGATTGGTGAAAGGATCATTCATATCAACATCATCATCAACATCATTTTCTCCAATATAGTTATTGATATCATCAATGAGATCGTCGTCTCCTACATTTGGATGATCAACTTCTTCAACTTCTTCGTTTGATACATCGACTACAACCACCTACTCTTGATCTACATAATCAGGATCTTATTCCTCGTTATTATTTTCATCCTTGGCTACATGATTATACTTTACTGCTCTTCCACTTGGATGATATCTAACAATGTATGACCAACCTGCTTTACTAGGTACCTTTGAGTAAAATACTTGATCACATTGACTTGGAAGAACATAAGGCTCTGTACCCGGTTCAAATGCCCTTGTATTAACCATGGTAAATCCATTATCATGCTCAATAACAGTTCTTTCAGGATCACATTCATGCATCCGTAGCTTGTACCATTTCACCTCAAACAAAACTATTTTAAAGGAATTAAAATCACACTCAATTATATCCTCCAAATGCCCATAGTACCTATTCTCATTTTCTTCTGGATTTCTGTCACTTCTAGATGAAATGTTGGTGACCTTAAATGATGCAGTTATCCCACAATCTGAGGTTTTCATCTTATCATCCAACATTTTGATACGAAATTTACGACCATTACACCACATAGCCTTATGATGTTTCAACTGCAACATAGACAACAAGTAAAATATACATTCCCAATTAATAAACCTCATATAGGACTTAGTAAATATATATTTCAAAAATTAAACAAACCAAATACATTCAAAAATTGGGAAATAACTAGGAAAATGTGGGTAAACAATTTACTTGCTTGTTTATCTATTAAACCAAAGGCTAAATAAAATTCCCTAGTTCACGTAAGATTATGAAATTGATCTCAATGATGATGCATTGTTTTAATCATCTTACTCACCCCTTCCCATTATAACCTACTGAAGTATTCTTCAGTATATTCTATCCAATGCTCCATCCAGTCAAGGTTGTTTGCAATGTATAAATGTTAAGTATCCCACTCTCAAGCAACTATATGATAATATAACAATTTAATATCATTAATTAGCTATTGTTAATAAAGGAATAGTTTAATATAGTTTAATGTGCAGGAATAAAAAATGTAAAAAATCAATATGATAAAATAAAATTGGAAAAATAAATGTGTAATATATTAAATCTACATCAACATCTAATAATTACCTTTCACAGTCCGCATTTTACCTTTCCCCAATAGGACCTCCCATTCAAATTTGTTGATGGAGTTGAGATGCCAAATGTGAGTCACATTCACATTTTCTGCTAATTTAGATAGATATTGACTAAGATACACCATGCATTGATTTACCATATATCTCTCAACCATAGAACCCTCCAGACGTTCTCTTTGTCTAACAAAATCCTTCAATGACTTCAATTGCCTCTCCACCATCCACATCGACCTTGTGTGTACTGGTCCACATAATTCAATCTCCTAAACTTGGTGTATGAGGTAGTGTTTTTGTGCATTGAAAAATGATGGAGGTAGATACTATTGCATTTGACACATTATTCAGGGAATTTCTCTCTTCCAATACCTTGTATCTTCTTTATGGATTTCTTTTGATGATAGCCACCTACAAATGTCGATGCTTTAAAATAGTATCAAGGCATACATAAATTTGCAGATAAAACATAATATGTCAATAAGTTTTTCTACAAATCACATAAGAAGTACATTTTCCTTATAAAACATTAATTATCTCATATATTTTCCAAGTACATAAATAATTTGTTTTATGTTGTTGTCAAAGTGGTCTGGGAGAGATAAAGGTAGAACATATTGTAACAAAAAACAAATAATTATTATTGGTTTCCAAAAAATGTGTAAGAATAAGGAAATATATTATAGCCTACTAATTACCTTAATGAATGTATTCCAGTCATGTGTTTTAACCCCACCAAAATCACTTTTTTTCATTAAGATATTTTGTTTGTTCGACAAAAACCCCGTCGGAAACCTAATTTTCCGAATGACCTCCTTTACAATATTTCTTTGTTTCTCCGTCAATAACCAAGGAAGACTAGTATTTTTTTCACGACCATCACCATTAGAATTAATAATAACACTTTCCAATCCGTGATTAGCTTCCTAGCTGTCAAAACAAATCTTTCCAATTCTCTCTTTGTCAGTCCTTCCATCTAATATTTTTCATAACAATTATGTTATGTTCTTCCCTATATGCATTGTATCAAATAGATGAACTATTTGTAGGTGCTCGTAGTATGGAAATCTACTGAATTGCATCATGTATCTTTTCATTCCTCGTGGAATCCCATTCATTCCTTAACGACATTCATGAAACTAACACTAATTAATCAAACAAAATGAAATTAATACTAATGAAATTAACCAAAGATTTATATAACATGTCATACATAAATAATTATCATACCTTGACGATTTCTAATATATTCCAACTTCCATAGGCGAGGTATCATTCTTCATGGTTTTTTTCCATTCTCTTCTTTACCATTGAATTTTTCTTTGTCTATAGTTCGATAACTATGGTTCTTAGGCAGAAAGTGCCTATACTCATCAAACACTTCCTTTCCTAAACTCTTTGAATGACGAGATTTTATCCTGGGACCACAAACTGGGCATGCAAATTTACCCTTTGTTTGAAGACGTACAAGATATATGAATCAATGTAGCGAATTAGAGTTACAATTTAAAATAATGCATGATATTTTCAATAAATATATATAATATTAAATCAAAAATAAAGTAACAATATACCACAAAAATGTGATAACCCGGGATCATCATAAATTGTCCATGATAGTATTCCATGGAATTGAAATCGTTTTTTCCCTATTGGTCTAGAGATGTCATACATAGTGACGCCAGCGCATAACTTCAACAACTCATCGATAAGAGGCTCAATATATACGTTCATATATTTAACCTGGTACTTACCTAATTGGTTCAACATACTACATGATTAATTATACTTATTTAGATGTCGTTATATATAAAAGAAATAATTACCATGCACAAAACAAAGAAATGAAATATTTTGGCATACTTTAAAGCAAATAAAAGATAATTAAATACTTGGAACAATCATTGCTAATATTGTGTGCTCTCTCTTGATCGACATCCAAGGAGGAAGGTTATTGTTTATAACGAAAACATGCCACACTGAGTACGTAGAACGAAGCTCTCCAAATGGATTGACACCATCAGTTGCCAACACAATTCTAACATTACGAGGTTTTTCTTTAAAAATTGGCCACTTTTCTTCGATGTACTTCAATGCAAAACCATCTGCCAGAATTCGAAGAACATCATCTCGACTTTTGTTCTTTGCATGGAAATCCATAAGCTGTGCTATACTTTGGCACCTGAACAACAATTGGAAATGTGGAATTATTGGAATATAACAAAGAACATTGTGAGGTACCTTCTTTGATGCTTTATCGGTTCGATATCTACTTATTTGACATTGTGGGCATTCATTTTCTAATGAATATTGTCCATAGTATATGATATGATCATTAGGAAATGCATCAATATCCTGATACTCCATTCCAATTTATTTCATAATCACAGGTATTTCTCGATATGTGCATGGAAAAATATTTGACATCGGTAATAGAAATTCACCGAACAATCTACAAAATTCAAAACAATAAGTAAATGTAAATAATATTAATCATCAATATCACATCCATACTAATTTACAAATTAGAAAACAATAGCAATATAGGAAAAAGTTGAACCTCTTAAGTATTTGTGAACATGCATGCATAAATAATTGACAAATTAAATACCTTAGTATCTGTGTGAGGCATGTGTTTGATAAACCATTCAAAACCTTCAAGTTCACCAACAACAATATAGCATATATAAGATTTGTTGTTGAGTCTTCATAAAGAAGTTGACGTGACTTCTCGAGTAGAGGATCAACATCATGATTATCATCCTGGTTGTCCTCATCCATTGGAGCAAATGTGTCTTGGATCAATATATGTATCTCCTATTCCTGATTTGAATCACTAACGTTATCTCCATCCATATCATCATTAATAACTTGATCAACAGCTTCAATATTTTGATCTCGAAGTTCATCACCCTGTAAAGGAGTATTTATTCTAGTACTTGACAAATAACTCTCTCGAGGTCGACATTTTGGAAGCATTATCTATATATTTAAAAACAACGTAGAAAAGTTAGTGTGTATACAAAATATAATATATCAATAAGAAATATTACTAAAATTCATGACATGATGACTATTACAGAGAATACATTCAATATTGAATTCTCTTACCAAGGGACGATATTCATAACCCCCTTCAACATGCCCCTTCTCCCTACAATGACTTTTAGTTGTTGCTATTAAAATTATTTTTCTTTGCAATCCCTTGCAATCATAGCAAGGGCAATAACATTTTCCATCACCCCTCGCCTCTAATGTTGATCTTAACCAAGAAAGATTCATGTCATTTTCGTTCATAGTGACAAATTTTTGTACTGACAAGTAATTGTCTTACCTACACCATACCAAACAATAAGTTGTCAAATTTTTATATTTTAGCTACTCATTTCAATTATGATATGTTTATTTACAGTGACCTACAATCCTCACAATTATTTCTTCTAAGACATTTCGACATGCTTTATTATTATTATTATCGATTAACTATTAAGATCGATATGCTTCAATTTTTACTTTAGAGTAGTGTATACTGAATCACCATGGAAAATAATTACACGCCATTTAATGAAAGTGGTCAAAATTTCTCAAACTTGAATCACTCGACACCATACACTAGCCTCGAAGTTGTTTTTTAGAGAAAATGCCAGTCTTTGAAATTCACCAGTAAAAAAAGAATTCCATCCACTTGTCATCCACAATTGGGTTTGGTTGGTTTAAGTTATGATGTGTTGATTTACAACTACATACAATGGTCACAATTTTATGCTACTTACAGTGGTCATGATTTTATTTTCTAAGACAGTTTGGCATGTTCTCATTTTTCATTGTCTAACTAGTAGATTTCATCATGAAATTGTTATATTTTAGCTACTCATTAATAGTGTATAAAAAAGTTACATCAACTACAAACTAGAGTTAATCACTACATCTAGAATTGCGTGTGATTATAAAAAACTGAGAGAAACAATATCACATAAGAATACAATGTTATATGACTAACCTAACCTAATACTAGACTAAAAATATGACATTAATATATATAGGCAGAACATCATAGAAACAAAAAAGTTAGAGATCTAACAAGGTCGCTAAGGGATAGGATTAGACCTAAGAGGAATTTTTTTCCACTTTCTATTTCAAACATTAGTCCAACCGGTAAAGCTGTTATGAGTTGGTGGTTTTGTAATAAGGATTAAATTTACATATGGAATTGTAGGCTCATGAAATTAATCTAGATTGAATATAATGACATCCATTTTTATTGTTTGAATTCACTTATTGATTGAGTAATTTTCCTTCTTCTTAAAATACTTCTTCGGAAAATATATTTATTAATATTTCACATGAATTTCCATAGAATATACTAACTAGATCTGAAAACCAATGACATAAATATTTTGAAATATGGTACTGCACATATAATATGTTATCAAGAAAAAAACAAGCTACATGAAATTTCATTTGAACAAAAAATTACAAGTTAAATGAGTACATAAATAAAAAATCATACTAACCTTGCAAGTTCAAAATCCAAGCCATGTAGATCGAGAATTGGATTTGTTCAATCGATGGGTGACAGAAAAAATAAACAACTCAAACAAAATCCACGAACAGTGTCGCAACTATAGCAAATGTGTTGCAAAGTCTCTTAAAGTTAGGTATATATAGATCGACTAACATCGATATAGTGACAGAAATGCCTGAGTTGACCCGCAAAATGTCAACTAGCCGTTGCAAGCCATGTGTGTTAGCAAATGTTTTTTGAGGTATGCAATAACGGTTTCTATAGTGACGAACTTTCGTGGCAATAGCGACGAAAATCCTTCCCAATTTAAAATAAAAATGAAAATAATGGAAATGTGGAAAATTTTTGTGGAATAATCCACCCATATGTACTAGTGATATATATATATATATATATATATATATATATATATATATATATAACCAAATTACCATCGTATAGATTAATAGTGGATCATATCCACCTTTCAATATTAGACCTATTTATACATTATGAAACAAACTTCGTTGGCATATTATGGGATGCTAGTCGATTTAATCCACGGTCCCTTGTTAAAACAAATGTATGTGTTTAAATTCGACTCCTACCATGACTCTTGGACTTGCATTGAAACTTTTGATGAAAATATTGATTTCCATGCACACCCGACCACTCATACTCACATCACTATCTAGTTAACTGCTCCAGACCAAACACGGTGTTAACCTTTAGTTTATCCAACGTTTAAATGGATTTGACATTAATGCAAGTTGATTTTAACAACTAAATGAGGATTCGACCAAGATTTGTGCCATCAAACTTACAATTGTTTATCTGACAGTACCAACAAGTTTTTAATTCGATATGGAAACTAGGTCTGTCCTCTACCCTTGTTCATTGCACCAAATAGATAGGGCTTGAATGTAGAGCCATTTTATTTGACCTCTATCTAATTGATATTATTTTCTATGCTCTTGCAGTTCAATAGCTTTTGCTCTTAAGATGAGATGAACCCATGGTTCTAGGTAACCAATTATTCCAATGTTGTTATAATTAATGGATTATATAAATTATATCTCTTTGTTTTTCTATGTAAATTTATCATCTAACATCTTAACCGAAATTGTGTGTTGTTGCAATTCTCTTATGGATTTGGGATGGAAACTTTGGCAACCTTTGAACCATATTCATTTCCAACCAACAAAAATAATTATTTACTACTTAAAGAACTTGGTTTCTTTGCTCATGATAATGCATTCTAGTTTCCTTTAAAATGTTTAAATGATTACTACTTTTTCTAAGGAGAATTCAAAGTTGTGTTGGGTAGCAAACCTAGAACTATACTACAACTTTTTCCCTCTTGTTTAATAGGTAATGGTTATATCTTCTTGGTCTCTAGAGTTTCACTTGCACTCTATTCGATACTCATAAATGTTTAATTATTTTTAATCTTATGGATGTTTTGTTTGTAGGGTCATTGACGGATTTCAACATATTCCCTTTCGTTTGGAACACAAAGAAGTAACCTGGTACCAACGAGTTCAACATTTCTACATCTTTGTTAAGTTTTTGACTCCTTTACTATAGCACAATGCCAAGAGTATTAACTCCCTGAAAAAATTAAGAAAACACTATTTCCAAGCCTCTGGGATTGTATGAGGGTAACTCTTCGTGGATTGTTTTCACCACGACGCTAATTTATTTCCTAGGTCAAACAATCAACAATATTATGTTTCCCATTAGGGTTTCAATACATCTTTGGAAATTATTGTTTTTTGTATTTATTTAATTCACTATTTAAATATTTATAACGAAAATCTCAGATTCAAACCCTACAGTTTGAATCTTTTGTTGACATAATCTTTTTTTCTATTGTTGTTTCCTTAATATTGTTATAAATAGGTTTCACTCCGGCGAGTGTATTGTCATGCCGAATCGAGCTCATTCTTAGCAGATCAAACTCGTACTTCGTCTCTTTTTAATATTAAGAGGTGCCCTCTTTTGTTTTAGTCAACGCTACAAAATTTTGAGGTCATAAAGTTATTTCTTGGTTGGAAATTCAGATTAATACTTCCCTATATTATTTTGAAACCCTAGTATTTTTTGTTATTATATTAATAGTTGCAATATAGTTGAAATGAGATAAGAGTTCAATATCTGTCATTAAGGTTTTAAAGAAGAATAAAAGTATGTGTTTTCCTTTTTTTTATCATATATTGTTCGAAATGCAGTATCATACATATACTTGGAGCAAGCTATTTTGAATAGAATTCCATGCACAAAATAGTTCAAGAAATAGACACAAGTCTACATTATCTGTGTTGTATATAAATTATATTCTTTTTAATACACATACATTCGCTATTGTAATAAACATGATAAATTTTATAATCTTTTCCTACTACAATATAATAAATAATAACATAATATAAATAAATAACTTAAGGAACATATATGAGTCTCCTTGCTTCAATAACTAGAAACAAACTAAGTAGAGAACCAATTTTTCCCAACCATAGACACAAACAATCAATGTTATTTTTTCTTGTCACCCCCGAGCCAAAATTATTAATCCATAGGGATTGAAAATTGTATAACCTTTTCAAGATATCTCAGAGTTTGATTCTTTATCAAAACGATCAAACTATATTTCCTCACAACTACTCAACGACGTCGTAGCTCATAAAATACTTGTATATATTATCTTACCTAGATCTTTTTCAAGCTAGCCTCAGCCTTAACCTTAGGTAATCTTATTTTCCTAACTTTGTGCTAGATTTTTCCCGCACATCCCACACATTTGGGAGTATGGTTCCAGTTGTCCCATGGACAATAATTCACTCTGGTGCTTTTTGTATTTTTTCACTCACCCATGGAATAATGCTTTACTTTTTGTAACTCGATTCTCTAATCTATTTGTTTCTTGTTAATAAAATAAATTATTAAAAATAATATTTACAAAAATATTCATCATCAACGTTTATGATGATTCCACATAAGTCTTTTCCAAAAATTTCACAACATAAGCTAGAAAGAAATAAAATGTTTAAATGTTTATAACTAAGGGACATTACATCCCATCCTCCTTGAATTGATGATCCGGATTTTATGAGCAGAACGAAATGACTATAGATTATTAACAGGTGCTTAACACAAAATAACAGAGATACAGTAAAATTGGTTTTCTATTCAATAAGGAAATAAGCTGAAACTGTAAAATGCAATGGAAACAAGCTTGCTGGAATTGTGGCGGCTTATCTCTGAGAAGAGATGTGATGACTGCGCTCATTCGCAAAAAGATGATTACAATGAGGCTCTGAAGGCCTTTGTATAATAAACAAGAATGCCAAAAACTCTAGACATCCAAAAACCTAACCCTAGGAGATGAAGCGCCAAAAGTCATGTGGGCCCCCTTTGGGTAAGTTAGTACATCAACTTCCCGGGGTCGTAATTTTTGCATATGATCTCCGTTTTAGGCGTATAATAGCCTGTTGGAAAGGTATCGTTGAGGAGATTAATTTTTGGGGCTAAATCATGCCTTTTATTATCATTGAGAATCTCGATCCCAAAAAACCTTCATTTAGGCCCTCAAAATGGCCCCGGAAGTTAAAATTGCTAAAAATAGTAAATTGCCAAAATTGTCAGAAAACTATTTTGAGCCAGTTGGAAGAGGTGGATGGACATAGATATCCACCTGGATCAATTGAACACCATCATCGATGTTCCTATATGAGCATATCAACTCTATAACATGAATGGATATATTTTTTTCATGGCTTATTCCATTTCTCAAGTAGCTTCCTTAGGACTAAAGTGTCGCCACTACACTTTAACCTGAACAAAGATCATGTTATTCACCCATAAAAAAATTTATGTCCTGGGGTAAGGATTCTAAAATTAGCGAAGGCGCTAAATGGTTTGGAGGCATAACAAATTGGAAGGAAGGTTAAAAATGGCATAAAGCAGTTAAATTTGGGGGGAAAAATTAAACTAGATCGGGCCCAAAATAACCTTTATCATGATCCATAAAAATAGATGGCCATGAAGCATTGTGGAGTTTAAAGTTGTGCAGGGTATAATTATAAAGGGTTGTCACACAATCCAAACCATAGTTTCTATCGAGGATTATGTGTTAGCGTCGGATTGATTGCAGAATGACAAGCGGGTTGTTCCAAACCACCAATCCACATCTTCACAAATTTGAAAAGTGTAAAATGTCGATTTCACATTTTCATTTTTTATTATTTTCAAACATGAGAACCATTGGAACACTGTTGCGACCACCATTTTTTGTTGCAAACCAACTTTGTACCATTACAACTCACTTCCAGGTATTTTTCTCATTGTTATGGATCCCATAGTATTGTTAGTAGCAGATAAAGATCATGAAAGTAATGAGGAAGCCCTAATTGACATATATGCATATGTATTTGATCAGGATATCACTATTTCCCCCATTTCTGTGTCTCAAAGCAACTTGGCTGATATAAAGGGAAAGAGTATTCCATTTTTAGAAGTAGTCCATGCCTCCATTGTCCCATATGATCTCAATGTTTCTTTCTTGTTTCTTGAATTCGTAGGTTGGTGCGCTGAGCAATATTCCCATTCAGAAAGGGTAATTTTCAATAAACAACGGTCTCAGGGCCTATGTAGAATAAATAATCTATCAATTCGAAAGTCACTCAATATACCAGAAGAATTTTCCTTTAATTATGAGTCATTCAATGAATAAAAAGTGATTAGGGTTTACAAAGAATGTCAGTCAGAGCTTAAAATTCAATTTCTACAAAAAATCATTAATCCTGAAAAAATGTCAGAGATTCTGACCTTACCAATGAGTATCAACATGATGGTCATTGAATTTCAGTGGGTTTGTTCCCTATTGATTCATGTCCTAGGTATAGATAGTGATAAATATGTTGTTGAATTCATGTTGGGTTTCCTTTTGATTTTTTTCAATTCAGAGTCTTGTCATTTAGTCCGAATTAATTTTGATAAATTCATAGTTGATACCATTCACAAGAAGCTAGTGAATTTCCCCTCTTTGAGACATTTCAGATACTATACATATCTGTTAAATATTTTCTTAGCAAACAACCATGGAGAAATCCCTGAAGCAACCTTTGTATCTACTGAATGTAAAAGAATCACTTTTCTCATATTCATTAATAAGGTCATGTCAAGAATCTATTCTCTAATTTTCAATACAAGTTTACCCACAGTTTTGGAGGACATGAAGATTCACCTGCAGCCAAATCCAGAAAACAGAGTAGGACACTGGGTACTTTTTATACATTCAACAATGATTTGGGTATATGGTTTCCATTAGTCTCCTTATTTGTTACCTGTTTTCCTAATTCCCAGGATTTTTTATCTTGAGTTCATGAGGCAAAGAATCATCTCTGAGACAAAGAACTTCATCAAATTGCACAGAGTCTCTAACATTAAATTCCCCTTTTTTATTGGTCCTTTTTTTGTTAAGTCCATATCATGTTTATCACAGGTTAAGGAAAAACTCAAAGACTTTGGTTTTTCATAAATACAAGGAAGAAGATATGATCCACATCAGATCATATCCAAGAGAAGACAAATGAATAAAAATGTACCTTATGAACATGATAATGTGGAAGGATTGGATAAACTAGCTAATCTGGAAGTGTGTATTGATGTGGAAGAACCATTGCAACAAGTAGAAACACAACAAGCTCCTCAAAAGTTGGTGATTAAAATTCCCAAAGCTAGTGTGTACAACAAAAGAAGCATTTCAAAAACTATGGATATTGATGTTGAACAAACTGCTAAAAAGAAGATGAAAATTGTTTATCCAAAGAAGATTGTAGATTTGGAAGATGAAGGACCCAGAGATCAAGTGAATTTCAACACTATGGAAAGTGGTACCATTATTGTATAAATTGAGTAAATAATTCATCTTCAAAGTGAAGGCATCTCAAGATACTTTCACAGTCAAAAATATTATTTTTACAAAGAACCCGATACAGCCTATCAATCGAGAGAGGACCTGGCTAAACAATATGCTGAAAAAATAAATGTGGCTTTGGGCGAAATGAGAGATTTGTTTCCTGAAGTGGAAAAAGTTTGTCAATAGAAAGCTTCCTTGTTCACTGTGAGAGATACTGAAAATAAAACTTTTAATATTGCATTTGCAGAGGAGGATAAATTGTCAGAGATTAAAATCAAATATGACAATATAAGTTCCCCCAACAAAGTGAAATTCCATAAGCAGACCAATGATTTGTTGTATTCTTATTATTTGAGTTTATATTTGAAAAATTCAAATATGACTGTTGAGTGCAATCTATTTCGTATAAATTCTCAACGATTTAATGTCAACCAGGAGCTCGTAATCTTAGAGGCACAACACAATATGTGCGAGGATTTGAAGTTGTCTATTCTAAACTACTAAAGCAAAGAACATAAAAATAACATGAATATACAAATGAAAAATTTTACCTACTATATACAACACATAGGTGTACTGGCATCAGTGCATGGGGGGCCTTCCATCCTTCAGTAAGTACACCATAATCTTAACACAAAATAGATATCAAAATGGAAGCATGTCTTGTATTCAAAAGAATATGATTACATCTTCATTCCAATATAAAATCTCCTCTCGACTAACCTCAAGAATCAACCTATCAATTCAAAACATGAGAATTTCCCAGACTTCACACACATCTCTATATCTCCATCTATCTCCATATCTCACCTCCTTTGAAAGGAGAAGGCTCTCCTATTTATACAAGAACATAAGAAGCTACCCCATTAATGGAGATCCACTATTCTCTCCCTAGATCCATAAAAATCTCATATAGTTACAACCAAATGACAAATGATGAGACACATATCCTCTTTGACCTTTATCCAAATCTCCTTCCATATCTTGAAGGGAATTCGAATTTGAGTATTGGAGGCCACATAAGAGTGTCTTGGAAGCTTCCAAATCACCTACACATGTCACCAAACTCACTCTAATTGTTAGGTATAAGTATAAGTATATTATTTTCTAAAGTTTAACCACAAATCCACTTAAAAATGTTAAGAATTAATAAACTTTGGAAAAACATAGTTATAACCCAATTATAAGATAAATGTAATGATGTGGAGGTGGAATGAAGGTGACATGAAGGTAATATGGAAGTAATGTGAAGGTATTGGTGAATAATGGAGTGAGAATAAGGACTATTTTGAGGCCCAACATACCCCCAAACTGAAGATATTGCATGTCCTCATGCAATCTATTACATTACTTTTTGATACTTGAGCTTTGGTTGAAACTCCGCATGATATCATTTACTTAACTTTTGCAAAGTGTTTTTGATGAACTGCAACATGGTTCGTTCTTGTGTTTCAACCATATTTTGTTTGTTGCATTCAACTTTAATGTATGATCTTTGCATATTGATAATGTGATTTTTATTGCAGAGTAATTTTGTTGGAATGCATCATGATTGGTTCTTGTGTGACAACCATTATTGTGTTGGCATTCAATTATCTTTTAAGTACTTTCTTCTTTTTTCGAAAATCCATTTATATGCTCATGATGATGTAATAGTAATTATATCTTGAAAGTATGTGGGCTTTGAATGTAACATGAATGTTTTATGAATGTGGTAACATATGAATGTGAATGTATTTCCCCCCTCAACTGATGGTTTTGGCAATTTTGACAAAATGACGAAAGGAAGTGAAGTTTTTCCAAAAATTATCATTCTAACTTTTCAAGGAATTAAATGGTTAAAATTTAGAAAATATCATACCTTAACTTACCCTTTCAAAAGTGGATGAGAGTTGTGCATGTGTGGCTCCAAAATTCTATTCGTAATCTTCTTTACTTGGTTGTGAAAATGGTGGATGAGGTTGAAAAAGTGAATCTTTTATTGTTGTTGCATCTGCTGCTAAATCTGTTGTTGGATCTTCTGTTGAATGTTCGAAATCTGCTACTAAATGCAACTGAAAATGTGTAAGGCTTGGAAGGTATACAAAATTCAGAATTTACACTTTCCCCCCCTAGATTTATTTATTGACTTGTCCTTAAGTCATTTGAAAAGTAATTCTGCATCCTCTGCTACAAAATGATTGGTCTTTAAGTCTTCAACGCTCATTAGCATAATTCTTGTCATGTGAATAAATGTTTCGGTGTCGAACATAACAAGAAATTGTTAACTTAGTGGCCATTGATGGATGTGACTAGTCAACACGAGAGCTCCTGTCTTTAATGAGGATGAGAGTCAAGATGCATCGAACACATCTTGCTAAGTATGAATGAATTTGTTGTTTTCAAATACTTAGAAGATCCGATGAACAAGGGACATTGATGTATTCCCTTTGTTTATCGGCATGATAGCTTGCCCTTAAGGCATGCAAGCTTTAGGGTGTTTTAGAAAAATATTTAGACTCAAGGACTATGGACTCAATGGTGTATGGAAGCAAGGTTTTATTTGCAAGTGTAGGAAAAAGGAAACTGACAATGAATGGGTAAAGTGGACCAAACAGCTTGTAGGTGACCTTGGTTAGTTTTATTGGTGGGTTAGGATTGAATAAAAATGTAATGAAGTGTATGTGGTAATGGAAAATGGATAATGACTCTTGCTGGGAAAATAAATGAATTATGGCCCCAATTTCTCAAATATAGCAAATCTGCTCTTTAATTTTGGACTTTTTGCTAAAATAGTTGAATTTGACTAGCATTGACCATCTACTTGTAGACGTGGAATTCAAGGGTGGATAGGTACTTCACCATCCTTGTACATTTAGAAAAAAAACCCAACTCTTTGAATTTTGTTGACCTGTCATGCAACATGTCAAACCATTAAGCTATTACAGGAATTTGCAAGAACTTGTAATTTTCTGGAAATTTTGGTGATTGGTTCTTTTAGAGTTTCTCATGAAATTTGTCTTTGGAAGACTAATTTTCATCACAATGTAATCTCCTTATTGATCACTTGATCAACCTATAACCTGTGAAAAAAATTTGGCAGAAAGAAAACATAATTGTGTTCAAGAAGAAATGGCCATTTCCTTCATGATTCTTATGCAAAAATTTCATACCAAATAAAACAGGTTAAGAAAAATCAAAGCGTTGAAATTAACTCAATTCATGATATTAGTATCAATCCATTCTTAAATAAATAACCATGAAAAGTAAATTTACTCCCTGTTTTTGTCAGATAACAAATGTGCATGGCAAAGAGCTTGGTACCAGCTGACGATAGATATGGTGCACTGCTCTGTCATTAGCTTCAACATGCTCCACCCAAGTCACCTTGGAATAGCTATTGGGCATCTCTTGAATGAGACAACTAGATGATCACCTTCGACATCTTATCACTGAAGAAGAATTCCCTCATAAATTGTCCAGAGAGACATCAACAACAACCCATATTGAGTTTGAATGTTGCTTGCAATATCTCACGAAGTAAATCTCCCAGGTAAGCACTAGTGGAGAGGGTACTTGAAACTCTGCATGCATCACTTGCAAAGCACCATTGTATTTGTCTGCCACACCTGTTAAAAAAAACATCCACAGTAAATGGGTGTGATACAATGCTAGGAAACATGCTTGACCATTGATTCACATCCATTAGAGTCTCGACAAGATTAATAACATTCATGATTACAACAACAGTCTCTCGATATGCTTCATCCTTTAATCCATAGAAATCATAAACTCATTACGAGTATGAGCATGATAGGCTTATTAAACACACAACTAAGAATATGAGAATATTGGATCACCATAGCTACCTCATGAAACCAACTAGAGTGTCATACATTCTCCGATTGTGGCTTTCCAGAACGATACCTCTTAATGAAATCGACTCTTTGAGGGAGAAACTCGATTGTGCCCATTTTTTAAATTAAACTCGAACATATAACTTCAAGGTATTCATGTGAAGCTTTGCTTCCAAATTTAAGAGGCCCATGGGGCAACAAAACCAGGAGGGAGGGACCACTTCTTAGCGCCACTGTAAGGACTGTGACCCAAATTTTCCGTAACACCAAACTCACAAGCATTATAATAGGATCATGAAACAGAAAGATGTACATGATTAAACCTATGAGCTTGGTCTAATCATAACACAGAGGGCACCTGATGTGATTGTTTCAAAACTAGTGGTTTGAAGAGTTCAAAATATCAATCTCCCAATACTCCCTTCTTTGTGTATCCCCACCTTATATATTCAATCCTCATAGGTGTTGATTCAGGAAGCCAAAGAGAATCTTATTCACGTCTTCTGGAAATTGCTCTGAATAAAATAGCTCCCTTCTAAAAGATATTTGATCTCTAGATTAGGCACGTCAGACTTTTAGCGTTTCACTATTGATATGATACTCCATTCCCGAATATTTCATTACATAATCCTTGTTACAGTTTCTCTTGATTCGCGCTCAATCACGACCGGTTTGACTCGATTTGGCAAGTTCATTTTTCCTGTGTGTTTTAACATGGCACGAGCAGTAATGAAGTGGGGTTTCTTCAGAAAATCTACACATAATCCATCAAATCGCTCAAAATCTGCACGTAATCTCAGAACTGGATTGCATATTTGCATAATAGTTGAAAAATTAGCACAAAATCGAATCTCATAATCTCCAAATAAATGGCATTTTAACAAGAATAGCATTTTTCCCATCGAATGAGTGAGATCCCTTATCTGTACGGGTGTTGGGGTTTCCATTTTTGCCAACAAGTTCCCGGGCATCTATTCTTTCACATGTTATTCCGTCGAGGATGCCCAGAACGTTACGTAGAGCGAACAGTTGGCACAACGTGCAGTTTCTTCTCCCATCTGCAATTCGGCTCTGGTACCACATCTTGGACATGGGGATGAATTGGGATGATCCGAATCTTAAATTGCCATTGTGTCCATCTCCTGAGAAAGATCGTAAAAGAATTCTCAAAGACTGGGGTCATCAAGTTTCCGCCACTGTGCAATTGTAGATCCATAGTGCATGACAACATAGAAATAGGAATAAAAAAGAAGGATGCAATCAGGTGTGATGGAACTCACATCAAGAAGAATAGGTCTGGGGGGACCATCAAATGAGTAAGAAAAAAAAGTGTATAAGAGATCCAACTACACCTTCACGGTTTCAGAATCAATCTAAAAAAAAACGGTCGTCTCATCAGGAGTGTCATTGAAAACTTGGAGGAATTGTGAAACAACGAAGATGGTACATAAATTGAGGATAAAGAGAAAAGTTGGAGTACAGGCAGAAGGAAGTCGGATCATCTTTTACATAGTCTCCAAATTTTGATGCAAAACAAATGAGCATCCTATCCATCCATCTAATAATTTCGTGGATGTCCTCGGTCTTAGTTTTTTTTGCATAGCAAGTCTGGCCACAATTGTTGCTGCAGCTTCCTGGTCAAATATAGCTACTAGTTCCTGCACTTGGGTTCCGTCAACCCATCTTCTTGTAGTAGTTTTCACTCGTAAACGGATTTTCCCATTGCCATGTTGGTATTGTGTGATGAATTGGATGAAAAATGCAGTACCTGGTTGGAATTTACTAGGCTGCTAGAGATGTAGTTTTTTTCTGTAGTGAAGAGCATGGTCCAAGGGCACCACATATTTTAATGTCCTTCGTTGTGATTATCTCAACTGTTGCATTGAAATTCATCTTTAGGTGGCCTTGTTCATTGTGGGAAAATGGGTGTTGCAGACATTTCTTGAACTGATCGGAATCGAATGTCTCTACAAGCACCACCAATCCTCCCGAGGTTTCTATTGCTAGTTTCATTTCTTCAGTGCCCACTTGATCTAAAGAACATGCAAAAACGTCCAAAACAAGACCTAATGCTACTAACCTTTATTTTTTAATAAATCAATAGATTTTCTGATCTTTCTTATCGCTCTAAGCACAGGAAAGGAGCATACTAATTTCTTAAATTAATTTTATTTATGCAGGTTAGCGTAAACACAATCAAGATTTGCGACAAAAGAAAATTCTATGAGATCTCATTTTATTTATTTATTTTTAATCTATTCTACATTAACTTTGAAAGATGTTTTATTTTCTAAGTAAAATAATGCTTCCAGTGAAGCCATCTACGGACTAAGAATTTGAAAATGCTCAAATCAAGATTTAAAATGTTTACCTGATTGTTTGCAAGGATGTGAGTAACCTGTTTCATCCTTGGATTTGGTGCAAGGTTCTTTTGAAACCAATCTTTGATATCATCTCTGCTCTCCAAGAAGTACCTATTTATCATCTTCAAATTCCTCATTCGTAGATGAGTTAGTAAGAAATGGGTTTTTTTTTTTTTTTTTCAAACTGAATGTGAAACTAACTAAGTATGGAAAGAAAAATCAAAAAGCTCAACTTAAACTTCTTTATGAAGATCATGCTGTCACCGGATTTCACAAATTAGTCCATAAAAATAACTCTTGAACTAATCTAAGTGTTGTATATATAAGAAATGCTAAAACTCCATTCGAAGTTACATTCATAGATTCCTTATCACATATCAACGACTTCTCTTCATTCAATCAAAACAGAAAGAATTCAAACTAGTCTAGGGTATTCAAACTAGTTTAGATACTGTAAATGCAAGAAAGACTTAACTCTTATTCAAGAGATGTATTCATAGTTTTTTTTTACAATTATCAGCAACTTAACTAGTTCTTTTAAAATAAAAAAACTTTAAAACATAAACAATCAAATAGCAATGACTAATACCTTACTGTTGAAAGCAAAGATTCATATTGAATTCTCATTCAAGAAATTATTCACAATATGAAAATCAATGCTCTAACAATTAGATATGAAAAAGTAAACCTATCTAACGAAACTTCAATCCTAACTTGTGCCTCCCCAACAATGACGCCAAAATGTTGAGTGCAATCTATGTCATATAAATTCTCAATGATTTAATGTCAACTAGGATCTCGTAAGCTTAGAGGCACAACACAATATGTGCGAGGATTTGAAGTTGTCTATTCTAAACTACTAAAGCAAAGAACATAAAAATAACATGAATATACAAATGAAAAATTTTACCTGTACTATATACAGCACATAGGTGTACTGGCATCAGTGCATGGGGGCCCTTCCATCCTTCAGTAAGTACACCATAATCTTAACACAAAATAGAGATCAAAATGGAAGCATGTCTTGTATTCAAAAGAATATGATTACATATTCATTCCAATATAAAATCTCCTCTCGACTAACCTCAAGAATCAACCTATCAATTCAAAACATGAGCATTTCCCAGACTTCACACACATCTCTATATCTCCATCTATCTCCATATCTCTCCTCCTTTGAAAGGAGAAGGCTCTCCTATTTATACAAGAACATAAGAAGCTACCCAATTAATGGAGATCCACTATTCTCTCCCTAGATCCATAAAAATCTCATATAGTTACAACCAAATGGAAAATGATGAGACACATATCCTCTTTGACCTTTATCCAAATCTCCTTCCATATCTTGAAGGGAATTCGAATTTGAGTATTGGAGGCCACATAAGAGTGTCTTGGAAGCTTCCAAATCACTTACACATGTCACCAAACTCACTCTAATTGTTAGGTATAAGTATAAGTATATTATTTTCTAAAGTTTAACCACAAATCCACTTAAAAATGTCAAGAATTAATAAACTTTGGAAAAGCATAGTTATAACCCAATTATGAGATAAATGTAATGATGTGGAGGTGGAATGAAGGTGACATGAAGGTAATATGGAAGTAATTTGAAGGTATTGGTGAATAATGGAGTGAGAATAGGGACTATTTTGAGGCCCAACAATGACATCCTTAGTTAAAAAATTAGAAGAATAACTAAGACAGGAAAAATCAGCCAACAAAGCTTGGCAAAATCAAATTAAAAGGCTTGAGTCTGAAGTCCCCCAAGGTTTAAAGTCTTTATTAGATGAAAAAGATAAAATAATTCATAGTTTGAAGAAAAAGTTGAAGATTCCTGCTACAGAACACCCACAGACAATAGAAATGGTATCTTTAGAGCAGGAAAAACAAACATTTAGGATGGAAGCATTGTATTATAAATCTAAGATTTTGCAGCTGGAAAAGGAAAATATGGAATGGTCTCAAGAAAAGATAGATTTGGTGACTAGATCCATGGTATAATCCCATGCTGCAGGAACTAGATCAACCACTGAGTACATTGTTCAGGATATGTCACAAGTCAGTCTAAAAGAAGGAGGTATCAAAGGGTTAAATGAAAACATGGAAAAATTGGAGCAGGAAGTGCACACAAAGGATGAAAATATATCCCAAGTTCAAAAGGAAAAGGTAGTCTTGTAGGAGAAGATTAATAAATTGAATTCAAGATTGAGAGGTAAAGGTGTGATGCAAGGAGATAAACATATCATATGGGATTCTATAGTTGTTGAGGCTACAAAATTTAGATGATATTTGAATTTCTTAAGTGATAAAGATAATATAGGAATCACAACCAGGCATAGATGCACTATTGTTAATGAGACTTTATCCAAAAATCCACCTGAATGGGAACAAAATTCCATTAATCTTCTCAAATCAGTTCCTCCTGTAGATATTCATACCATTGGGGTAAAATATATAACTACATTGATTATCTGGGCCAGAAGGATTATTACAAAACATGATATTTTGAAATCAATTCTAAATAAAGCAATATAGATGGAACAAATTGTGAAAATTTTCAAGAATTTTTTTGAAGAATTGTTCATAAAGGTGTTGAAGTCATTTCCTGCTTCTGAAATTTATCTCCCCTTTTCTATTTTCTTGAATTCTTCTCCCCCTTTCTTTTCCCTCTTCTACACTTACCCGTTTTTTCCCCTTTCTTTTCTCCCTCGTACTATCCCTTTCTAGTTCTACACTTGGTCACATTTTTAAGACCACGAGTTCCCAAGTTGGCGGACTTACGGTTTCTCATATCCATATATAACTTCACATCACAAGTCTGACAGACCATTGTGTTGTTCCATACTTATCCAATTCTATGACCATGGGTTCCCATGTTGGCGGGATTGAACTTTCATGCTCCCATGTTCCGTGATATACACATTGCACCAAAAGGTTTCGCGATCTACATTTTGATCCCCTAACTCCCCAAGATACCAAGTCTCATTCCACCGATGTGAGTCCGTCCAACTGCTATATTGTTCCATACTTAGCCAATTTCGTACCTTATACCATCGCATACTCATGGGTTCACAAAATATATCAAATCATATTTTCCTCCCGTCCATCCCCGTTGCCCTCATGCCCTTCCCAATGCACATTTAATATTCTTTTAATGCTATTAAATTACCATACAAGTTCGAAAGGATGGTCATTAATAAGCGAAAGGCTAGAGGAGATCTCCTATTAAAACACATTAAAGCAGGATTTACAGAGGATTATATTATCCCCCTTCAACGTTCATTTTAAACATAGTCTGGAGCAAGGGAACATTATCGTAAACTTATGGAAGCAACTCGATAACAATTTTGTGGAGATAAATTGAATATTTTCAGGCATGAGGATCAAATTTTTCAGTCGTCCAGAACATATTCCTACTACTCATCCCCTTCTGCCTAGAAGGAAGTAATCAGGATGTATGGAATTGCGCGCGCATGTTGTATTCCAAAAATATTTGACTATAAGGAGTTGGTCACATGGTGCTCTGAGAGATATATTCCAAGCCAGCAGATCATTCAGTTGCAGGACCATTCCCCTATCTCTCTATCGCCTTAGGTATTCTATAAGATGTTGAGACTTCTCAAGCCAACGATCACCTTCAAGGGTGAATATTGAAAGGAGTTATTAAAGAAGCATGACAATGGATTGGACCTCTTACCTGAATTCCTAGAGAACCCAACAACCATCCCCGAGGACATCACGAGATTGCAAGTTGGATCATTTAAAAATCCCTTCTAGGAAATTGCATGTCTTTTTACGAGGATAACAAGACAAGAAACTACATCCATCATCTACCGGATGATTCTTTACATTCTATATTTTACGGTCAAAGAAAATTCCATATTCGATTGGGGTAAGTTGATTTCCATTGAAATATCTTCCCAATTATCACAATACAAGAAGGAGAAGAAATTATTTATGTCATCTTATTTGGTTTTCGCGATAGCACATTACTGTCAGTTGAGATTATTTATGTGTAAGAAGGTAAACTATGAATTTGACCCGATAACCTTCTGGTATCAAACATTATGGAGGAACAAGGCCTCCCAGCATTTTTATGAATATTTTAATGATTTTGTCTTAGTTTTTAAAGACTTGTTGTTTGGAAAGGACAGTCCCTAGATGTCTGACCAGGTGAGTAAGTTATTTGATAGGAAGGGGACACTAGAACAAATGGAGAATTATAACGTTATAAGGATTTTTGGTTCCAAGGAAAATCCTTCCTTTCTTCCGTGCCACATATCTGACAAAATGTTTGTTGTTGAAATAGCAAGGCAATACAACTATTGCTTGCATTTTTTCCATGAAAAGAGAAGAAAACAATTCATACCTTTGCCATGGAAAGTTTGGGATTTCATATCCATAAATATGAACAAGATTGATGAATTCATGAGCCACTTCCATAGCCTCAATTTAAAATATGTTGAAAGAGTAAAAGGGTTCGACCCTAGCAAAATATTTGTAGAACATTTATTGTCTATTGGTTTCAGCAATTATTTCATTAATTCTATCCAAAATGAAGACAGAGACAATATATCAGGAACTCCCCCTCGTGACACCGGCGGCTTGGAAACAATACTCAACACCAATGAGTCATACAAGCAGAGAGGAAAAGGTTTCGGTGAGAAAAGTGCCCAATCCCTGACTATCACTCCAAAGAGTACAACATCTCGGAGCAATGCTCCAATGACCTACCAAATTAAGAAAGTAACCTACAATTCTTCAGGTGGAGGAGGATATAAGAACCCTCCTTCAAGAAAAATTGAAACTTCTCACAAAATTCCCTTGAGGAAGAAAATAAAAAACATAGTGCAAGAAGAAGAGGGACCTCGAGGTGAAAGCAACATCCACAAATTCTCCCTCGAGGATATGGAACTAAAAATTGATATCAAAAAAGTGTTCCCTAATGTCGACCAACTAGAGAACACTGCCCACCAAAACCTTTATATGGAAATAATTGAGAGCGATACCTTCAACGAAGAAGAGTCTTTTTTTATTTCAGAGAGTTGTTTTTAACAACGAGTCCACAAATTTGATTATTGAGAAAAGATATGTAAAGAATAAAAAGGGGAAATCTCATTCAGAGATTAAGATATGGAACATGTGGCCTTCCCCAATTTCCCAAATTCACCAAGAAACTGGAGATGCTCTAGATAATTCTATTGGAGGCCTTGAAGCAAAGAATTTCAGGTTAAAGGAGTGAATCAAAGAATTGGAGGAAAATTTAATGCCTCTTCTAGTACTTGCTAGTCCTTTAGCAATGATCGAGCCTACCACACCTACAGAAAAATTAAAAGGATCGGCAAGGCTTCTCACATCATACCTGGGCTATGTGGAGAAGAATATCAAGAAAATAATGGAATTAATTACAGAGGCTTAGGAGATATCAAAGAGCATGATCTCTTTTGGAACGAGAGAACATGCTTTTCATGAATATTTATAGGCAAATTTGAAAAATGAGGAAGGTTTTTGCCTTGATGCGGTTGTACCATTTGGTTTTAAAGTTACCATTATGAAAAAGGTGAGAAGAAGAGATGAGGATATCCCTTTTCTAAACCAGATAAAAAAACTAAACGCATGATGGAAGGAAAAGGTTAAAAACCTGAATATTATTGTCCAAGCATGCAGTCAGGCCATAACCAGAAGAGAAGAATTATTCAAAAAAAAAAACTGAGATAGATCTAGATGGGAGCACCAATGAGGTCCAGGACCCCAAATTGATACTCAACTCGTTTTTCTTAACCAAGAAAGCATTTGACAAACAAGTTGATATATTTAAAGGGTTATCATTTGAAAAATTCTACCACATTCTTGAGTATAGTGAAGATGACGTGGGAAATGGCTAGTTGATTATTAAATTAAAAATCAAGATATTGAAGAACTTTGTAGAACATTTCTATTGATCTAAGGGACTTGGAAGGAGAGCTCTTCAATATAAAAATATGGCATGAAATAAACGTGGCGCTAATGAGAAGCTATATCGAGGAGTGGTTTAAAAAGGTTGTCGACAAACTTACCGATGAAGGGAAAAGGATGGTTGAGATGGTTCCTGTAATCGCCGATGAGAGACATAAAATGAAATCAGTGAGAAAGTGACAAGCATGAGATACCATCATAGTAAGTTCATACTGATTACATCTTTCTGTCTTTATCAAGTTCTTCAGCGTATACACTAGTATATATATATATCAACTATGTTAGGTTGTATGTATATTAGTATATATGTTGACACCNATATATATATATATATATATAGTGACATATTATATGTTGGTATATATGTTGGTATATCCATGAAACTTTGTTTTCCACTGGCCTCCATAGGCCCATACCAAGTTTTCCTGCAACTCAAGCATATGTGAGGTTCACATGGACGATTTTTATGTCCATGTGCCCTCTCCTCACTACACTCTACTCTAGGGGTTGAAGATCTGACCCCTCTATCAATGTCATCGGTAAGCACCTCATGTCGAGATAGTGCAACAAATATACCATATTGCACTAGGCTCCGATTCAAGAATGATAGATCTACTTGTACCTGATGCAAGCCCTCTACAACAAGAGGATGTTGGGAAGGGGTGTTAAACCTTCGCCTGGGGTGATGAGGACCTAACATGGGATCACACCTACCATGCTCTTGGTCCTATGTAGACCCTTGACCCACCCCTTGGAATTCACCAATGTCTAGTTAGTTCACATGGTGACCCAAAACAAATTATTTCCATTTTATAAATTTTCTCAAAAAATATAAAGGCACCTCCTTGTTATTACAAGCAGGTGCATCAAATACCACAAACCACCTATCCATCTAGTTTTGAAGGATTTGTGGGTGGATGCACCAATAAATACAAATGTGTTTCTTACTGACGGGTGGTTGTTGTATAGATTGAGGATCAATTAAAAAGTACATCATGTCATGTTTTGCAATACCCATGTCTCTAAATTGGCTTCTATCCAGTCAAGTCTTGTAAAACTCAAACTTTCTAGACTTGTATTCAGAAATAGAAGTTAATTTCCCTTGGGTACTTGCAATATACCTCATAATGACATCCAATGCAACACATACTTGTGTATGCAGAATGTCGAAAGAGCAGGCTACTCGTACCGCTGCATCGGTGATGGAGATAGACATTGATGCATATATCGGTGTAGCAACTGCAAAACATCATACAACAAAATATCAAAATAAATACATAGAATACTATATAAATATATAACGATGAAGAACATACATATGGTGAAGATACTAACCTCCTCCATGAAGCTCTATTTTCCACTCGCTTCCATAGGCCCATAACATGTCTGCCCGCAACTCAAGCATCTGTGAGGTTCAGATGGATGACTGTTATGTCCATGTGCCCTCTCCTCACTGCACTCTACTTTATGGGTTGAAGATCCAACCCCTATACCAATGTCATTGATAGGCACCTCCTGCCGAGATAGTGAAACAAAGCTACCATGTTGCACTAAGCTCTGATTCTAGGATGATAGAACTACTTGTTGATGTTTGGACAACATTGAGAAGACATTTTTCTAGATTAATAATTAAATAATATATATAATAAGTAAATGATAATAATAAAATAGTTATTGATTATCCAAGGGGTGCATCCCTTCATGGATGGTCACCATATGTTCTCTATATATGGAAAACTCATCATTGTAATAATCAATCAATATCAAATATACAATATTATCTCATATAGAAAAATCAACATGGTATTAGAGCAGGTTTGAGCTTGAATCCCTCATGGGAGGGCTCGAGAAAATAAGAGATAGCTTGTGTTTTGTGAAGACTTTTTTAAGAATGTAATATGTATTGTTATGACCTCGTTGGAATGGATGGTGCAACCAACTTGGACTTGATTTTTGAAATTAATAAGAAGAAACTTTATCAAACATTTCATTCGTAGATGAGGAAGTTCAGATACTGAATTTTGGATCAAACACCAAGATTATCAAATTTGATTGAAAGATAGAAAAGAGAGATACTAATTCAATGCATAATCATACATGATATTTTATAAATATATGATTTTCATTATTGGTGTTCAATCAAGGCTGATCTACAAAGTCCATATTGGCTAGGATTGGTCTAGTGGATGACTTGTTCTCGCGGGTAAGAGACTAGGGATACTTGAACAGGTATGTGTTGTTGGACGACTGTTCATGACACATTCAACTTACTACTTAGGGAGCTAATTCAACGAATTAGTCCAAGGAAAGGAGCCATCCACTACTTACTAATAATATAATAATAATATATAGATAAGGTAAAATAAAGTGATAACTAAGGAGTTCTAAGAGTTTTTAAAAGGGGAAAAATTTAAGAGTAAAAAATTGAAAAGAAGAAGAAGAGTAACAAGAAGAGAAACCAAACCTTTTTCCAAAACTAGTCATTCTTGGTCTCTTTGTTGATTTATTAAGGGGAGCCAATTGTTGCTTACTTCCAACCCACCATCTTTGTTTATGTTATTTGGATGCTTGATTATCTCTATGGCTTCTCTAATACGTCGTTTGTAATAGTGGTTT
>ML782175.1:78871-90060 GCA_009831015.1 Picea engelmannii
CCTTGGAGAAGGATGGAAGAACACATACATTGCTTCCGGGGAAAGATAAGAAGGTGGAGCCGGAAGTAACCAGCGCGATACTTCTCATGAGTGGGAAAGAGCTTCTCACAGAGCTGGAGAAGAATGAAGATCCACAATTCTTTTTTTTCAGGAAGCCGAGAATTGTCCTGACAAGCACGAGAGTGGATGACTTACCGGACGAGATTCAACAACTGCTGGGAGAGTTTGTTGATATCATCGTGGATGAACTACCTCGTTCATTTCCACCGATGAGGAGTGTGAGTCACCACATTGACCTCATACCCGAAGCAAGTTTGCCAAACAAGGCAGCATACAGGTTGACACCTCAGAAGAACGAGGAGGTCAAAAGGCAGGTACAGGATCTGCAGAACAAAGGACTGGTGAGGGAAAGTCTTAGTCCATGTGTTGTTCCGACAGTGCTGAGTCCGAAGAAGGACGGAGGCTGGAGGATGTGTACAGACTCCAGGGCGATAAACAAGATTACCATCAGATACCGATTTCCACTGCCGAGAATGGACGACTTGATGGACTGCCTAAGCAGGGCAAATTATTTTTCAAAAATAGATCTCAAGAGCGGATATCATCAGATCCGGATGAGAGAGGGAGATGAGTGGAAAACAGTGTTCAAGACAAATGAGGGGTTGTACGAATGGTTGGTCATGCCGTTTGGGTTGACAAATGCGCAAAGCACATTTATGCGGCTGATGAATGAAGTCCTGCGGGAATTCATTGGAAAATTTGTGGTCGTATACCTTGATGATATCTTGATTTTCAGCAAGACGAAGCATGAACACGTGAGGCATTTGGCCACTGTGATGAGAAGATTACAGCAGGAGAAGCTGCTGATCAATTTGAAGAAGTGTTCCTTCCTGCAGACAGAACTCATTTATTTTGGCTTTGTAATCTCGACAAATGAATTGAAGATGGATCCTGAGAAGGTTGAAGTAATCAGGAATTGGCCATCGCCAAGAAGTGTTTTTAAGGTAAGGAGCTTCCATGGATTGGCAAGCTTCTACAGAAAATTCATTCGGAATTTTAGTGGAATCAGTGCCGCAATGATGGACACTATGAAGAAGCGGCATAAAGTTTTCCATTAGACAGCGGAGGCTGAAAGAAGCTTCAATTTGTTGAAGCGAAAGATCACCGAGCAGCCAGTGTTAGTGCTGCCTGACTTTCAGAAAACGTTCCAGGTGAAGTGTGACGCCAGCAGGTATGTTGTTGGAGGGGTCTTGAGTCAGGATGACAGACCTGTGGCATACTAGAGCGAGAAGTTGGATGATGCGAAGATAAAGTACTCCACATACGATAAGGAATTCTATGCCATCATACAAGCATTGAAGAAGTGGAGGCATTATTTAATACCCAAGGAATTTGTGCTGTACAGTGATAATCATGCATTACAGTTCGTGAGTCAGCAAGAGAAGTTGAATCAGAAGCATGCGAAATGGGTGGAATATATGCAGAATTTCACCTTTGTCATAAATCACATTTCGGGGACTGCTAATAAGGTAGCTGACGCCTTGAGTCGAAAATGTTTATTGCTGCAGGAATTCAGGGTCAAGACTTTGGGTTTTGAAAACCTGAAAGATATGTATGCAGGCAATGTTGATTTCGGTGAAGCGTACGAGGCAGCCGAGAACCCAGTTCTCAGGGATAGGAGTCTATGGATTGACTACCTGATCCAGGATGGATTCTCTCTCATAGAGCAATCTATGAGAGATAATTTGGTACGAGAAAAACACAGCGGTGGACTAGCAGGTCATTTTGGGCATGACAAAACATTCGCCAAGCTGAGCGAATCTTATTTTTGGCCAGGCATGCGAGCAGATGTAAAGCGATTTGTTGACAGGTGCAGAATATGTCAACACACGAAAGGCCGAAAACAGAACACAGGGTTCTATCAGCCGTTGCCTATACCAGAGGGACCATGGGAGGCAATTAGTATGGATTTTGTTCTGGGATTACCGAGAACGCAGAGAGGCGTGGATTCCATTTTTGTAGTGGTGGACAGATTCTCGAAGATGGCACATTTCATCCCGTGCCATAAGACCAGCGATGCAACCCACATCGCAAACTTATTTTTCAAGGAGATTGTGCGATTGCATGGATTGCCCAGGAGCATAGTCTCGGATCGGGATACAAAGTTCATAGGTCATTTTTGGAGGACGCTATGGAAKAAGTTAGGGACTRRCTTGGCATTYAGTTHTGCTTACCATMCGCARAYAGATGSGCAGACRRAAGTAGTCAAYAGAAGCTYGGGGGATMTGTTGAGAAGCCTAGTGGTGGAGCACCATAGCAGTTGGGATCAGATCCTACCACAGGCAGAATTCGCGTACAACGATTCGGTGAATCGGAGTACAGGTAAGAGCCCGTTCCAAATTTTGTATGGGACACAACCAAGAGGAGTTTCTGAGCTCAGGGAGTCAGAACAGGCTGAGACTAGCAGCGCCAGGGCTGAAGAATTTGCTGAAGCGATGCAAGAGTTTCACGCACAGGTGAAGCAGCGACTGATGAAAGCGAACCAGGAATATAAGCGCAGAGCCGATCAGAGGAAAAGACAACTTCAGTTTGAAGTTGGGGACATGGTTCTAGCGCACCTGAGGAAAGAAAGATTCCAAAAGGGAACGTATAACAAGCTCAAGATGAAGAAAATCGGGCCATGCAGAATTCTGAGGAAATTTGGCGAGAACGCATATGAGCTTGAGTTGCCAGAGGACATCGGGATATCTCCGATTTTCAATATTTCGGATTTATACCCCTACAGGACCGAGGATGAAGGAGCTGGAACTGATGAACAACCAGGGATCCAGTGGCAGAAGGAATTGCCAGTTGCACAGAAGCCTGAGATGGAGTGCATACTGGATAAAAGAGTTGGAAGGAAGACCAAGAGAAAGCAATACTTTGAGTACCTGGTGAAATGGAAAGATCACCTAGTGGAGGATGCCAGCTGGGAAGATGAAGCAGTGATTCTGAAACATGGGAAGACTGTACAGGAACTCATGGACAGGAGCCCATGAAATCTTTTGAGCCAAGGAGTATGATGCAGGAACATTGCTCACCTATCAAGCGAGCCAGCGCGTGGATCAAAGAAAAAGAAAAAAAACAGTTGGACAGCGCCAGCATTCAAATTTTGAAACATTGTAATATGGCTGCGCCAAACATTAATACGTTGATGTGATGAAGCGCACTTGTACATTGTAACGGACCTTGAGCAAATAAGCTCTCGTCCTTAGGTAGCTGAGGCATTTATCATATTTAAATGCAAGTAGATAGAATAATTAACTGTAGATTAGACAGTTTACTTTCGAGAGGGAAAACAGAATATAGGCACCCTCCTTTGTACATTGTATTATTGTTCAGATTATTGAAGCACTGAGAACAGGAGGAGCAGAGCAGAGAACTTGTGAAGAATCCCCATGTACAGTTATTGAATTAATAGGAAAGCTTTGATTCAATTCATGGGTATGATTATTCTCTGTGTTTTGTTGATGTTATGATGTTGCATGCTTGCTTCTGTTTATGCTTTCGTCGTATATGCTGTGTATGTGATTTCATGGAAGATTCGAAATCTGGGAGAGAGGCGAGAATGAGTTTCAATTGTTTCTTTGTCTGAGCCTGGAGATTCCTGCATAGAGTGCAGTCGAATTCCTCCGCATAGAGTGCGTTGAGGGGGGGGCTCTACAGGTGAACTCTTAATCTCATACCCCGGAGTTGTGTTTTGTTATTCGAGCCATGCAGGCGAGTGCAGGTTGAACATGAAAGCTCAGTAGTGAGTCTGTAAAAGGAAGGGTCGGGTTGGCTGTAGCTGCGAGTGCACAAGACCTGGGAGACTTAAGCACTGGGGAAAGTTGTCGAAGGTCGGACACAGAGAGCGTGTTCGAGAAATCTCTGAAGGAGACGAAAGAATCAAGCTCAGGAGGAATAGTTCCTTTGGTTCACTGTGGGGATAGACCCAGTGAAGTTCATACCGAACAAAGGTGGTAAAGAGGAGAACTCTTCAAGAGGAAGAGAATCGACGACTTGAAGCTGTCGAGTGGAGCTTCGAAACCCCGCAGACCATCAGATCGCAGAGGAACTGCGAGGGAGTTAACTCGCAGGCGCACGGAGGAGTTCGGTTGCAATCGCATATCGGGCTTCGGGGTTTGGCGAGGTAAGAGGTTTACACCTCGTGAGATCGCGAATAGCGATTTCCCGAATCAATAGGGACCGTTTCTTTTAAACAAGGATAGGTGGCACAAATCCGACGAATCGGGGTTTCGGCGTTCGGGGTTTTCAAATGCAAAGGATTTGCGACAGTTTAAATTGCGATCCCGCGATCCCCGATCGCACGAGTGGAGGAGTGACGTGGCAGCGTGGGACCCCAGGTACTAGTGGAAGACAGGTGGCGTCAATTTGGAATTCAGAGTTCGGGGTTTGAAAGGGGCAGTGAAACATAACATTGCCATTCCCGATTTCCGAAGGAGGATACTGTGGGTAACTCCCGAGGGGAGTTGGAGGAGCTTAGACTCTTCGGGCCCGTGGTTGAAGGAGATCCTGGTGGGAGTGACTTGCTCGTTGAGGGGTAGGTTGCGTCACCTAGCTTGAGTCGATGGTGGTTATGACTTGATTTTGAAGCAATTTTAGGTAGCCTCTTGTCTTCCATGTTGTTTAACTTGTTCTTATACATTAGGTATCTAGTCATAGCCATGCTCTCAATGGGGGAGAAGCTTGTTTCTAAGAGGAGGATGGGATAAGGCGTATTTCCTTTAATTTTGAGATTATAGCTTATAAAATTATTTTGTATTTGCTCTATATTTCCCCAGGATTCACTAGAGATACTACAGCCCCATCACATCCATAAAGAATAACGGGAGTAACAAGAGTCTCAAAGAGGATTTTATTCTTATCCCAACTCCAAAGATTTCCATCCCCCAATAATTCTTTTCTCAATGCTATAATTCCAATTGAGCTTGTGGTGAATATCAATTCCAAGATATTTGTATGAAGTCACTTCTTCCAAGTTTTTGTTGTGGTATACAAAGGTATCATAAGGGATCTTATTGGATTTAATAATCATAACCTTAATCTTATAAGTATTAATAGTCATACCCATATCGGAGCAAAAATCCTTATTCTTAGTTGGTTTTCAAGATCATGGGGACTCCTTGCCATAAGAACGATATCATCGACATAAAGAAGAAGATTGATAACTATACAAGTGAGACTTTTAGTAGTCTCTTTTAATTTTTGATCTTTAAAATAAATTAAATAAATAATCTTACAAACAACTTTAAAAACATATAAATTTAAATAAATAATCTTTCAAACAACTTAGAAAACATATATATTTAATTTGAAAAATAAATATTAAAATAAAATAAAAATCCTATATATTTTCCACATTGAAAGTTTGACATAGCATATTGTCCATTATGATATATTTTATTTACAAACCTTGAACTCATTAAAAAGTGAGTTACAAATATTGTTATTTTTCAGCGAACGAATTCCAATTCCTAAAATCAAATTTGAATCTACTGCAAACTTTTATTTAGAATATGCTGCAAATGATTCTGTAGGTTTATTTTCTAAATATATTTACAGCACAATGTTCATGGAGAAATATGAATGCGCCAGACGAGTCGATTATTCTTGATTCTATTTATATAAAGACTCAATGTCTGTCAGTAACTATCGATGTCAATTATCAGCACCTGAATGATAATGTGAACTTGACAAATTGAAATGAAAATTTCTAGTAACAGTTTGATTACATGATTGGACCACCATCAAAATACTACTTTAAACTTTTGCCCAACAAAATTACCAACACAAAATTAAAATGAGTTTTAAAAACGTCAGTAACAGTTTAATTAATTTATGTTGAATACACATTAAAATACTATTTTATTCGATCGGTACAAATCCATCTTAAATGAAATATCTATTAGGGTCAAATTTGGAAATTTTAGTTAGGGTGAACGAATGGTACCACCCAGCTCCACTGTTGATCCGCTTGAGGTCATCACAGTCGCCGCACAGAAACAGTTAATACTGATTAGAGACGTAGGAACCCGCTATTTTGTCAAAAGATTGGAAGCTATCCCTCAACTTGATATTTTGTGGGAAAGACATAGCAACCCGCTATTTTGTCAGTTGATTGGAAGCTATCTCTCAACTTGATCTTTGATCTTTTGTGGGTAGTTTAAATGTTTTCTGCCATCTTTTTAGGGGACATTTCCCTGAAATTAGATAAGAAATTGTTAGATTTTTATATTTAATTAATTATTTCTGTGTAATCTGAGTATTTCAATATCATATATGTTTTTTAGTTTGCTGAATTCATTTCTACAATCAAAAATAAATTTAAAAAACAAAAATAGCTATTTCAAACAAATTGGGTGGACAAGGCAAAGCTTAGACAGGCTTACTTTTTGAAGGTTAAGGCCTAGACAACACTTACTTAAGATACCACGATACAGCCTCTGATTTGAAGGGACTGCTTAAGCCTACTTGCATTACTTAAGTGCGACGATGCTATGAACAACCTGTCCTGTTTACCACCCTTGATAGACCTCAGAACTTAGAGCTTTGGTATTGACCAGTACATGAAGACTTTCTGTTCGGACCTACGGCTACCAACCCATGTTAACTACCCCTTCTATACTTACTTACTGAACAACTTAGTGATTGGACAGGCGGGAAGGCTTGCTTGGGCTGGCTGGCACTTATAACATTCATTCGTATTTACCCCTTATAAAATAGAAATTGGAAGAGCAGTCATTGCATAGAAATAACACACAAACAATAGATTGTATTACTATGAAACACAACATAGTACACATATATATAGTTGGATTCAGATCCAACTGATTCCACTCATGGAGGGAGAGGTTGAGAGAATATCTCAACAACCTCCTATAAATCTTCAACCAACCCCTAAATTAATCATTAATTCTAACACCCTCCCTTAATGATTACATTACAAATAAATCACATATTACAATTCTCAAATCACAACATAGATCTCTATCTGATTTGGTCTTCATCAGCTCCTACACCCACTCTGATGCCTCTCGACTGCACTCTTTCTCTTCCTCTTCTTCGAGCTTACCATTCAAACTCATTTAAAGCATAAATGCTTCAGACCATCATTCATGAACTTGTACAATGGACAATTTGACAACTCGGCTCATCGGGGTTTCCGTGATAAAAGATGTCAATTATTGATGCATTCTATGAACATGCCTCCATCTGTCGGATTTTTTCTTTCGGCTATCCTTCAGTGTCTAGAAGAGAAGTTCGGATACAGAATGTTCTCAACATTTGATTATACAAGGTGACTTCCAATAAGAACAATTGTTCTTCAAACCGGGGCTGCCAACTTATATCAAGATACAAGGGTTCCTACTTTATTTTACATAAACACGTAAACATATAAAAAAAAACTTTAAGCACACCACACATTATCGATGCCTCTATTCTTTGGACAATGTTCTGCATAGGCTATTGAAAGAAATAAAAACAGAATTATGCAGCAGCAACAGATTCTAAGAAATAAACCAGATCCCTCATTCTAAGAAAATTGAATCTTCAGATCTGCGACTTCCTTCTCTTGCTGGCAAATTAGACTCACGATTCGTTGTTTGCATAGCTTCAATGGCACGAGCAGGAGTTGTATCTCGATCCACTGGTTCAAGAACAACGTACTGCGGATAATATCAAGGGTATTGTTGAAGAAGGGCAATCGTTGGTTAATAGAAACATGCAGAGGAACGAGCAGCTCACAACATTTCATTGAAGGGCACTTCGAGGTTAAAAGTAGCGGTGACAATGGTAGCATTCCGGACACGCAACAACATAATAAAGGTTCCAGTTCCCGGGCTGAAATGCAGACCAATTCGGATCTCTCCGGGCGTCTTGAGACGTAAAATCCTGTCCACGTTGAACTCGACTATCCTATTATTATATGTATCTGAAAATGGCGAGTATTCATTCTTTTCATAATGTATCCAACAGTAGATGCAGCCTCAGGTCTATCACAATTCCTAGATCACGACCTTCGTCCTCTTTGACAACAGTGATTTCACTTTGGATCTTTTTCCTTCATGTGTATCCTCCCTTCAACAAGACCCACGGACAGATTACCAAACAGCAGCTCTACGTCCTGGATAGCAACGTCAATTATTTCTCTCAGCAACAACGTACTCACAGATTACTCCAAAACCAATCTATTTCATATTCCATCCCCTCTCGTGAGAGAGTCAAGGCTGTTCTAGCTCTGATACCAAAATAGAAATTGGAAGAGCAGTCATTGCACAGGAATAACACACAAACAATAGATTGTATTACTATGAAACACAACACAGTACACATAGATATAGTTGGATTCAGATCCAACTGATTCCACTCATGGAGGGAGAGGTTGAGAGAATATCTCAGCAACCTCCTATAAATCTTCAACCAACCCCTAAATTAATCATTAATTCTAACATTATATGCCTACTCGAAAGAGACTTTATGTTAGGATTTCAACTCAAAAAACAATAGAACAATTAAACAAGTAGGAAAATAATGGTCCCAAAATAAATAAGCATGTAATTTAATTTGTCTTTAATGGTTGTTATGTCTTTTTCTTTCTACCAAAATAAACGAACATGTAATTTAATTTGTCTTTTATTAGTGTTTGTTATGTCTTTTTCTTTTGAAATAAGGAAGAGCATTTGTCTTTTATTAGTGTTTGTTATGTCTTTTTCTTTTGAAATAAGGAAGAGCAGAATCTAATATTGAAATGGAGACCATATTAATGTAATTTAATTTGTTTTTTATTAGTGGTTGTAATTTAATTTTTCTTTCATTAATCGTTGTTATGTCTTTTTCTTTTGAAATAAGGAAGAGTAGAATATAATATTTAAATGGAGACCATATTTTATGGGTTCATCATAATGTAAATTTCCCATGAATTCTTAAATAAAATATGAGAGAAAAATCTATTATATAAAATTGAATATTATTACAACATGTTGTGAATTTTTTATATAGACTTTACCATTTGTTACTAGATCTAACTTATTCTAAATATAGAAGTGGTTGAGAAAATATGTCAACCATCTAATGACTCACTTAACAATTTCCTAATTTATAGGAGATTCCAGTTGTTACATGTGAAATCGCATTTGTCTACTCTGCATACACTTGTTCTACATAAACATTCTCTTTAGCACTCCCCCTTAATTTTTATCTCCAATATTTTTGTGCTCATTTTTGTAGTGATCTCCATCTACATCATGTTTCCATCTTCTTTGTCTTCATCCTTTGACTTGCATCATGTTCACCGTCTATCTTTCATATGGCTAGGCTTCAATGGGTTGCTTCATTTTATTGGCTTCCTCTCATGATAAATCACCTGGGATTTTGTGGCTTACCCCTAACGATCGCACCAAGTGGTTTCTAATGACCACAAACCTCGCAAAGAAATGGTTTCGGCTAACCATGAACCTCACAAAAAAATGGTTTCAACTCACCACAAACCTCACACAAATGGTTTTCGCAAACCATGAACCATCGTGATGGAGAAACTATTTTACAATGCATACACTCTCTTGGGATTTCTTCAATATGAGCTTCATCCTCAAACTTTATTCTTCTTCCTCTTGTACCCGCATAAAACTAATTAACCTGAATTGATCATTGATTTTCATATAAAAAGAAATCAATCTATCGAGATACATGGGTGTCATCCATTATAGTTGCTAGTTCTCTAGGAATCCTTTTCACCTGCATAGTTTGTCAATATGTTAGACTCTCCCTTAATCATAACTTGGTCCCAACCAATTCACACTTTATGATTTTCACATCTCCCCCCTTAATCAAAGTTTCAACTTGTCTGACTCTTCATCAATATTAGATATGAGTGCATTTCCCATCCTCATACATAGTTGAGTGGTTAATTCTATCACTTGATGCCACATCCTCTCTATGCATAATAGGGATACATGCTACATGATTACATGTGCTAGCACACTAATCCATGTAGGCATGACTCAATAGAGATTACAAAGCACATGGGGAAATACACTTGCCTATGGAAAAACTTTACAATTTGGACCAAAAACTCTTGGGTGTCGAGTACAACCGATCATGCACCCCATGCAACACATATGCATCATTGCTACATTTCAAGTGAGGCACAACGAGCATTCCAAATGCTTTACTAAATGACCAAAAAATTACAAGACCATTACATATGCCTGAAAGATAAATCATTACAAAAACAATGATCATTTTAATCTCATTATCGTGCTTCACTTTTGTTTTTTCTTTTCCTCTTAAATTTGTCTTCGTCTTTGATTTCCATATTCACCTAATTAGAGATGTAGGAACCCGCTATTTTGTCAAATGTTTAGAAGCTATCTGTTAAGGTCCTAACCCGCACATAGGTAGATCAATGTATTCGGATGTAATAAAGGTCAATATTAATAAGGTCTTTCAATAAAATAGAATAAGGCGGATGTAAGAAGACCTAATAGAAGCTTTCGCTTCTAGAAGGATCTTCCTCTAGATGTTTCTCTTAATAGACATATTTAGTATAAATAAGGGTCGAGGGTATGAAAACCCTAGCTTGGAGATTATTGTAATAGAGCGCTGCTCGATTGGAGGTTGCCCCCTTGAAGAGGCCTGTGAACATTGCTTTCTGAATCAAAGTGCTATTTCTATTGCTATTCTTATATCATTTTTGTGTTATTGTGAAGATTATGATGGATATTTTACTGTTATTTTGCCATTTCTAGCATTTTATTTATGTTCTGCATATTTTATATATCTGGTATCTTGCAAGTGGTATCAGATCACTTTCCTTGGCAGAAATTGTGGGTATTTGTTTTTAGGGTAGAGACGTATTCCGACATCTTTAAGCCACAGAGATATATCGTTACGCGCATAAACCCGTGGTTGAGGGATTCATACACGCAGGAAATACAAGAGGTTCTTAAGCGCACATCTGTTGGCCACCCTTGTAACCCCTGTTGGTACCCCTTCGAGTGGTAGCGCATCAAACGACACCTGTGTACGGATCGACCTAGATTTCCTAAAGCCCTCTTTAGATAAACCTATCGGCCACCGGACTGCTATAGTGTCACCGAGAACAACACTCGGGAAGATACTCTCTAGTACCTGGGTAGTCGGGTAGT
>ML782175.1:94892-133433 GCA_009831015.1 Picea engelmannii
GAAGCTAGCACCCAAATTTTATGGCCCTTACATAGTTCTCAAGCGTGTGGGACAAGTCGCATATCAGTTAGCTCTGCCCAGTCAGTCAAAGCTACATCCTGTTTTTCATGTTTCATGCTTGAAGAAGGTGATTGGAACTAGGTTCCAAATTCAAACCAACCTTCCAGAGTTAGCTGAAGAAGGATCCATTTGGCTACAGCCAGAAGCATTTTTGGACCAGTGTGAGTGTCGCCTGCGTTAGAGAACCATCAAGGAAGTGCTAGTACAGTGGAAAGATATGACTCCAGCATATTCCACTTGGGAACCAGCTACCATTCTGCAGCAATTTCCACATCTCAAGCCTTAAGGACAAGGCTGTTTTTAAGGGGGGGGACATGTTAAGGTCCTAACCCGCACATAGGTATATCAATGTATTCGTATGTAATAAAGGTCAATATTAATAAGGCCTTTCAATAAAATAGAATAAGGTGGATGTAAGAAGACCTAATAGAATCTTCTGCTTCTAGAAGGATCTTCCTCTAGATGCTTCTCTTAATAGACATATTTAGTATAAATAAGGGTCGAGGGTATGAAAACCCTAGCTTGGATATTATTGTAATAGAGCATTGCTCTATTGGAGGTTGCCCCCTCGAAGAGGCCTATGAACATTGCTTTCTGAATCAAAGTGCTATTTCTATTACTGTTCTTATATCATTTCTTTGTTATTGTGGAGATTATGCTGGATATTTTACATATATTCTGCCATTTCTAGCATTTTATTTATGTTCTGTATACTTTATATATCTGGTATCTTGCACTATCCCTCAACTTGATATTTTGTGAGAAAATAATGGTCCCCAAAATAAATGAAACATGTAATTTAATTTGTCTTTAGTAGTGGTTGTTATATCTTTTTCTTTTGACCAAAATAAATGAACATGTAATTTAATTTGTCTTTTATTAGTGTTTTCTATGTCTTTTTCTTTTAAATAAGGAATAGAAGAATCTAATATTCAAATGGAGACCATATTTTATGGGTTCCACCATAATGTATCTTTCCCGTGAACCTATAAATACAATATGAGAGAGAAATATATTATTTAAAATCAAATACTACTACAACACGTTGTGAATCAATTATATATACTTCACCATTTGTTATTAGATCTAACTTATTCTAAAAAGAAGAGAGGTTGAGAAAACATCTCAACCATCTAATGACTCACACAACAATTTCCTAATGTATAATAGTTTCTAGTTACATGTGGAATCACATTTCTCTTTGTTCTAGATAAACATTATATTTAATACTCAGATCCAGATTTAGGAGGGGAACGAACTAATTAACAGACTGAATACAATAAACATGGAGATATGAAGAATAATACAAATATCCAGTGAACAATATCTTCTATTAAATAATGAAATAGGATGAAACTGTAAAACTACAAAAGTGAAAGACTTGCTCGAATGTTGGTAGTTATCTCTGAGAAGAGATGTGGCTGCTACGTGCATCCGTCTGAGAAGAATCAATTACAATGAGGCTCTAGAGGCCTTTTTGATATTACTCATAAATTCCAAAAACCTAACCCTAGGAGGTGAAACGTCAAAAGTCATGTGGGCCCCTATGGGTAAGTTGGTACCTCAACTTCCCGGGGTCGTAAATTTTCCATACAACCTCCATTTTAGGTGCGTGATAGCCCGTTGGAAAGGTCTTTCTAAAAACTATAGATTATGTTGTCAAACTGTGACTTCGTCTACAGTTTGACTATGGCGAGCCAAAAAAACATTGTTTAGGCCTCCAAAACGGCCCTGAAAGTACAACAAGATGTACTGACATAAAAAAATACAAAATCAGCCAGTTGGATTAGGTGAGAGGCCACCAATATCCACCTAGAAGATGTGTAGGGATTCAAACATACCCAAAAGTGTAGAACCCACAATTACAAAGAAGTACAAAAGAACATGTTGAACTAAAAATGGACAAGACAAGCCAATTGGAACAGGTGAATGGCCACCAATAGCCAACTCGATCAATCCTCCCCCCATAGGAAGAAATGGTCTCCATTGTGTGGATTTCCCCCATCAGGTGAGGAAACTTCTGTTGGATTTGGCCCCGGGTGAGCCACTTTCCTTGGTGTAGGAGTTTACATGCCTTGACAACCCGATAAAGTTGGATCCTCTATAGGCGAGTTCCCTTGACCTATGTGTCCACTATCTGATCAATGGATTCTTGTTTCATGCAATCAGGGTTGAGATCTATGGGTGTCAGTTGTTCTACGATCTCCGAGGTGTCCAATAATGGTGGAAAATATGGTCGAAGGAGATCCACATTGAACACTAGGTGCATGCCAAGGAAGGTGAAGTGTTGAGCTCAAAATCATTGCTACCCATGGCCTTGGTGATATTGTAAGGCCCATAGCGGAGTGGGCAAAGCTTCCGATGGGGATCTGTGAGATGTTCCTTCTAAAAATGTAACTAGACTTTGTCGCCAACCTGAAACTGGTGTGGTACCCTGTGTTGATCATGGCGATGCTTGTACTTAGCATTGGATTTCTGCAAAATCTCCTGGAATTGTTGGTGGATGTGTTGAATCTTCTCAATGAATTTGGTGGCTTTGTCGATCGTAGAATGATCATGAGAAGAGTCTGTCTGTGTGGTGGAAAGAGGAAGTGCAACATCAATGGGTCCCAAGGGTTGGAATCCCAACCCCACCTGAAATGGGCTATGTCCAGTGGAGCTATGGAGATCCCTTTTGTAACTCTGCTAAACATAGGGGAGAATCTCATCTCATGTACGTAGATTCTTAGAGTTGTACATGCACAGGATGTGCACAATCATCCGATTGAAGACCTTTGTTTGGTCATCTGTTTGGGGGTGGAAAGCAGTGGATTTTGTGAGCTTGGTGTCCAAAAGTGACCAGAGTCTCGACCAAAATGTGCTAAGGAACCTACTATCCCACTTATATATGATGGTCTGCGGTATCCCAAAGTGGACCCACACTCGTTCGAAGAAGATATTGGTAGTATCTATCGTTGTTATATTCTTCTTTCATGCTGTGAGGATGGCCATCTTCGAAAACTGATCAACGACCAAAATTACGAAGTCATTTCCTTTCCTAGTGGATGGAATGCCAGACATATAATCCATTGAGACAGATTCCCAAGGATTCTCGAGAGTAGGAAGAGGGGTGTATAATCCTTGTTTCTTGATGGTTGGCATTGCAATGGAACAAGTAGTGAAAAATATGATATACTTGTTGACATCATGTGATCCAGATGGATCTCAGTGGCCATCCTCCTTTTCCACTGAATCACCATTTTGAGCATGTGGTTTTGATAAACCATGACATTCTCTCTTTTGGTGGGGAATGGAATGTAATGTCATCTTCATTTTTTAATTACAAACATCATGTAATGGTATTATGTACATTCCTACAACATAGTGTTAATGCACCGGTGATCCGTATTTATGTAGAAACATAATGAAATACAGAAATACACATAAACACAGAGATGCAGTGGAAATAAGACTTCATTTCATTAATAACAAATGACTGAAATATGCTTACAGACATAATGGAAATAAACTAGCTAGGGCACCGGTAGCTTATCTCTGAGAAGATATGTCATGGATAATGGCCTCTGAACTCTGTTACAATGAGGCTCAAAGGCCTATTATTATTGAGAAACAATGGAAAACCGTAAACATCCAAAGACCTAACCCTAGGAAATGAAACGCCAAGACTATGGGCCCCGTTTGGGTAAGTTGGTACATCAACTTCTCAGGGATGTAACTTTGGCATACAATCTCCGTTTGACGCGTTCTGTACCTCGTTAGAAATATCTATCTGAGGACTACAACTTTTGGGTGAGAAAAATTGATCTAAAATCCATGTTTCTCTTTGTTTTCCCAAAAAACGTCGTTTAAGGCCTCAAAACGACTTCGGAAGTTCAGGACCCGAAAAACTACTAAAAATAGTAAACTATGCGGAAACTGAAAAACTAAAAGAAGAAATGGTGAGGGTCCAAGTGGAATAGGTGGGTGGCCACCAATATCCACCTAGATCATTCCTCCCCCCTTGGGAAGAAATGGTCCCCATTGCGTTGAGTTCCTCCATGAGATGAGGAAACTTCTGCTAAACTTGGTCCCTAGTGAGCCACTTGCCTTAGTGAAGAAGTTGGCCTACTTTGACAGCTTGATATAGCGGTATCCTTTGTTTTCGGGTGTGCTTGATCTGTGTATCCATGATCTGATGAGTTCTGGATTGTTCCATCGAGTCTGGATTTAACTCTGTTGGTGTGAGTTGTTCTTCCATGTCAGATGTGTCTAGTAGAGGTGGAAAGTAGGGCCAGAGGCGGTCCACATTGAACACTGGGTGCAGACCAAGGAATGATGGAATGCTGAGCTCAAAGGCATTTTCCCCTATAGCCTTGGTGAGGGTGTACGACCCATATTGGAGCGGACGAAGCTTGCGGTGGGGTCCAGCGAGGTGCTCCTTTTACAAATGTAGCCACACTTTGTCGCCCACCTGGAAGTTGTGTGGCACCTGATGTTGATCATGTCATTGCTTGTACTTAGCATTGGCTTTGTCCAAGATGTCATGAACCTATTGGCGGATGTGTTGAATGTGCTCAATGAAGCTGTTTTCCTTGTCATTTTTAGACTGGACATGAGTTGAATCTTCTTGAGTAGCCACAAATGGCATGGCTATGTCAATGGCACATAGTGGCTGGAATCCCAAGACCACTTGAAAGGGGTTGTGGTTGGTTGAGCTATGGAGAGCTCGGTTGTAGCTATGTTGTAGATAGGGGAGGCTCTCATCCCATGTGCATGGATTCTTTGAATTGTACAGGCACATAATGTGTACGATCATTCAATTGATGACCTCTGTCTGGCCATCAGTTTGCAGATGGAAAGTTGTGGACTTGGTGAGCTTAGTGTCCAACATCGACCAGAGGCTGGACCAAAATGTACTGAGGAACCTACTGTCCTGATCTGAGATGATAGACTGTGGGATCCCAAAGTGTACCCACGCTCGTTCAAAGAAGAGTTTAACAATGGCTTATGTTGTGATATTCTTCTTGCAGGCCATCATAATGGACATCTTCGAGAATCGGTTGACGACCACAAAAACACAGTCATTTCCATGCTTAGTAGAAGGAAGGCTCGACATGTAATCCATAGAGATGGATTCCCAAGGTCGACTGGGGGTCGGAAGCGGAGTATAGAAGCCTTGCTTCTTGATGGTCAGTTTGGCAATGGCGCAAGAAGTGCAGGACTTGATGTACTTCCCAACATCTTGTCGAAGGTTCGGCCAATAGAAATACTTTTGCAGTACTGCCATGGTTTTCTCGACCCCAAAATGCCCAGTGACCCGACTGTAGTGTGCCTCCCAAATCATCTTGGCACGCTCGCTTGAAGGAACACAAAGGTGTCCCAAGTGACAAAGCAGGGCATCCTGGAGGTGAAAATTGGGAACTTGCTTACCCTCCAAGAGTGCATTGTATGTGTGGCCGAATTCCGGATCACTTGTGTAGAGAAGTGGCCAATTAGAAGTCTTGTGCTCACAAGAGTTGAGCATAGTGGTTAGCACCATGATGGGTGGTCAACTGAGGTAGTCTGCAACATTATTGGTGTTGCCTTTTTTGTACTTAATGGTCAAATGAAACTATTGCAAGTATGTGGACCACTTCTGATGGCGATCGTTCTGCAACTTCCCTTGTGTCTGTATGAACTGCAGGGGTCGGTGGTCTGTGTGGATGATTGTTTCCTTTCCCAAAATGTAATGCTTCCGTTTCTGACAAGCCTGCACAATGGAATACATTTCTTTTTCATAAGTGGGATACTTTCAGACTGTGTCAGAAAGTGTCTCACTGTGATATGTCACTGGATGCCCATGTTGAGAAAGGAGTGCCCCAATAGCATAGTCAGAGGCATCTGTCTCGATCTCAAATGGTGGTTGCAAGTTTGGTAATGTGAGCATTGGTTCAGAGCAGAGGCGATGCTTCAACTCCCCGAATGCCTTTTGTTGAGATTCAGACCAAAATAATTTTGCTAAATAGCTCCTCCCTTGGTGACTTGACTCAAGGGCCAAGTGATATGAGAGAATCCCAACACAAACCTGTAGTAGAAATTGGCAAGACCTAAAATGTTACAAAGATCTGTTAGGGTGGTTGGGGATGGCCAGTCCCGAATGACTTGGATATTTTCTAGATCCACATGCACCCCCCACTCATCAATAATGTATCCCAGATATTGAACCTGGGTCATGTCAAAAGTGCATTTCTCCAAATTGGCACACAACTTATGTTGTCCCAGTGTTTGGAGGACCTGTCGGATGTGGTGGAGGTGCTCTTCCCAAGTCTGGTTGAAGATCAGAATGTCATCCAAGTACACCACTACAAATGAGTAGGTGAATGGCCACAGGATGTCGTCCATTAACCTCATGAAGGTTGCAGGGGAATTCACCAACGTGAAAGGCATGACCAGCCATTCGAAAAGGCCCTCCTTGGATTTGAATACAGTCTTCCACACATCAGAGGGTTCGATTTGTACCTGGTGATACCAAGACTTCAAGTCGATCTTGCTGAAATATTTCACCCCCTTGAGTTGGTCCAGAAGGTCATCAATCTGTGGGATCGGGTACCTATTCCAGATAGTGATCTTGTTCAGTGCCCGATAGTCAATGTAGAGTCTCCAAGTCGCATCCTTCTTCTACACCAACATGATCGGGCTCCCACAGGGCGATGAACTCGGTCGGATGTGACCTTTCTACAACAGGTCCTGAATCTGCCTGTTGATTTCATCATTCTCCATAACAAAGTGTGAATAGATGGGTCCATTGGGTAGCGACGCACCTGGGGTCAGATCGATGGGGTGCTTGACCTGGCAGTGTAGAGGCACCCCTGAAGGGGAGGTGAAGATGTCCTTGTACTCCTCCATGACCTTATCCATCTGTTATTTTCATGCAGCGGGGCCCTGTTTGGAGGTCATGGCCATAGTCTTCCTCTTTCCTTGAGGGCGGATCATCAGGAAAAAAAATTTCCTGGTTTTTGGAAATGAGCTTACTACATTGTTTTACAGTAACCAAAGAGATGGTGGTAGGCGATTCTATCTTCAGTATCCTGTACAACTTATTGCCCAAAATGATAATAACATTATGAGGTTTGGACTCATACACAACATGTCGGTTCCACAAGTACAGTTGGCCTAATAATACATCAGAAACATCAAGAGGAGAAATGTCACATAATACCTCATCCATAAAGGGCTTGATGTTGTAGGGAAGGCGACATTGTTGACTGACGCAGAGGTCCCTTCCTTGGTGCAACCACCCGATGGTGTATGGTTGTGGGTGTGTTGTGGTCGGCAAGCCCAACCACTCCATGACCTCTACCGAGATGGGGTTCTTATGGCTTCCACTGTTGAAAATGAACTGCAACGAGGAACCCTTTACCCACATATTGGAATGGAAGAGATGCTCCGCCACCTCCGGATCTTCTGGTTCCTCCTTCTAGATCTTCGTGGTGGCAATGGTGGCATTGGGCTCCGCATCGATAATCTTCGTCCCCCTGTCAGTCCCCTTGTCAGGTTCTGATTTAGAGTCGAAGCATGCATCTGATTCAGAAGCCTTCAACTGGCTACCAGTGACTGCTTGGCCCGACACTCACTTGTGTTGTGAGTGGAGCTCTTATGGAACTCACACCACTTCCATGTGTGATTTTTTGGCTTCGTGGTGTTGTTCTTTGCTTGTGGCTTTGGTGGGTTTTCCTAGGTTGCCCCGCCTTGGCTTGGTCCTTTGTTCTACGGTTTGGGGGTACCTTTCCCTTGCTTATGATTTGCAGACCCAAAGTCTCGCTTCTTCTGTTTTAACTTCTTCTCAATCTTGGTAGCATATCGGTATGCCACACCAAGCAAGGAGATGTCGAGGAACTCCATTTCCTCCTGAATGTATCTGTGCAGAAAATTGCGGTACTTTAATGCCAAATGCTTCTCTGAATCTTTGATACCCAACTTTGTGCGTAGGGTATGAAATAGATTCGTCATCTCATGCACATCTTGGTACCTTTGTTTCTGCAGCATAGTCCATTGTATGCATGTGTCCTCATAGCTCCCCACAGGATAATATTGTTCCTTGATGGCGTATCGAAAAGAATTCCAAGTGGGTGCGGCCGAGAACAGAGAGAGTTCTCCCTCGTCCTGTTGCTCCAAGTAGGTTTCCCACCAGTCCTTGACATGGGGGACGACTTTGAGGAGTGAGAAAATAATCTTTTATCGATCGAAAAGGTCATGAACTGAGAAATATCCTTCTAACAGATTTAACCATCTATCTATGACATCTGCATCTATTTTTCCCTCAAATATGGGAATGTCAAAGTTTACTTATACCTTAAAAGGAGTGGTGCCTCCAGAGTGGTTGTTGGATGTCGATGCGTCGCTAGTGGGAATCCATTGAAGAATTTGGGAAAAGTTGTCCATCATCGCGTTCCTTTGTTTCTCGAGGGCCTCCTTGATCAACATTTTGATAGGATCTCCTACTCCCTCATCTTTATTTTCTTCCCCCATGGGCGGTCGTCAGGGTTTGCGAGGTTGATCTTGCAAAGGTTCAACCAGATTGAGCCCCAACTCCTTATACCCCGACCTCATTGGGGACATGCAAAGAAAGATCGAGACTGAGCAGACCGCTCTGATACCACTGATCCGGATGTATGTAGGAACACAATGAAATACAGAAATACACATAAACACAGAGATGCAATGGAAATAAGACTTTATTTCATTAATAACAAATGACTGAAATATGCTTACAGACAGAATGGAAATAAACTAGCTAGGGCGCTAGTAGCTTATCTCTAAGAAGAGATGTCGCGGATACTGACCTCTGAACTCTGTTACAATGAGGCTCGAAGGCCAATTATTATTTAGAAATAATGGAAAACCCTAAACATCCAAAGACCTAACCCTAGGAGATGAAACACCAAGACTATGGGCCCCGTTTGGGTAAGTTGGTACATCAACTTCCCAGGGACGTAACTTTAACATACGATCTCCATTTGATGTGTTCCATACCTCGTTAGAAAGATCTATCTAAGGAATACAACTTTTGCATGAGAAAAATTGATCTATGATCCATGTTGCTCCCCGTTTTCCAAAAACAACGTCGTTTAAGGCCTCAAAACGGCTCTGGAAGTTTAGGACCCGAAAAACTGCTAAAAATAGTAAACTATGCAGAAACTGAAAAACTGAAAGAAGCAATGGTGGGGGTCCAAGTGGAATAGGTGGGTGGCCACCAATATCCACCTGGATCAACCGAATCCCATTATAACTCTGCAATTAAGCGCACTTGGTCTAGAGAAGTACTGGGATGGGTGACCGCCCGTGAAGTCCTAGTATTTTACATGCCTATGACATTTTATAAACTTAGTCCAATTTATCCCACATGCATCATAGAAATTGTTCTCCTCTCACCCTCTCATATATAATTGAGGTGAAGGAGGCCCTTTAAGCATGCAATGGAGTGTGATGTAAAGTTTCTTGTGAATGAAGTGTGGCCAACATCTCTTTCTTTACAGAGATAAGCTACCCCATTTTTCCAATTTGTGTTCTATAATGGTTTTCTATCTGATTCGGATTATTTTGAGAATGACATGAAGGAAGAAATATAACCGAGATATAACAATGAAATACACAAAAATATAGAAGAGAACACAAAAATACAGTGAAACCCAACTTCTATTACTGAATAAGATACAAAACCATTGTATAACACAAACTGGGAAAATGGGGTAGCTTATCTCTGTAAAGAAAGAGATGTTGGCTATGCTTCATTCACAAGAAGCTTTACATCACACTCCATTGCATTCTTAAAGGGACTCCTTCTCCTCAATTATATATGAGAGAGTGAGAGGATAACAATTCCCATGATGCATGTGGGATAAATTGGACTAAGTTTATAAAATGCCATAGGCATGTAAAATCCTAGGAATTCCTCGGTGGTCACCCATCCCAATACTACTATAGCCCGAGCATGTTTAACTATGGAGTTATAATGGGATCCGATGCATTAACTTTATGTTGTAGGCATGTGCATAAAACCATTACATGATGTCTTTAATTAACAAATGAAGATGAAATTACATTCCATTCCCCACCAAAAGGGTCAATGTCACAGTTTATCAAAACCACATGCTGAAAATGGTGATTCAGTGGAAAAGGTGGATGGCCACCGAGATCCATTTGGATCATCCTGGCAAAGTTTTGGCCAATAAAAATGTTTTTGAAGAACGACCACATTTTTCTCCACACCAAAATTTCCTACCATCCGACTGTAGTGGGATTCCCAAATAAGCTTTGCACGCTCGCTTGTAGGAACACAAAGATGGACCAAGTGGCATAATAGTTTGTCTTGAATGTGAAAATCGATGACAATTGCGCCTGTACCCAATAGTTGATAGGTGGCGGCGAAGTCTGGATCTTGCTGATAAAGTTGGGGTCACTCAGATGCTTCATGTCCACAAGAATGGAGCATAGTGGTGAGTGCAACCACAGAAGGTCAACTAAGGTAGTCAGCGACACGATTTGATATAAATGTCTTATACTTGATGTTGAGATGGAACTGTTTTAGGTAGGTGGACCACTTACGATGGTGGTTGTTCTGCAATTTCCCCTATGTATGTATGAACTACAGAGGCTTGTGATCAGTGTGTATGATCGTCTCCTTTGCCATAATGTAATTTTTCCATTGACAACATGATTGTACAATGGAATACATTTCCTTGTCATGGGTGGGGTATTTCCAGAAAGTATCAGAGATTTTCTCACTATGGTATGCCACCGAATGACTGTGTTGAGTGAGAATTTCACCCACAACATAGTTAGATGCATCGGTCTCAATCTTGAATGGTTGTTGTAGATCAGGAAATGAGAGTATTGGAGCTGAGCACAAGTGATGCTTCAGATCATCTAATTCTCATTGTTGTTCCTTCCCCCACACGATCTTGTCCCTGCCTTCACCTTTGGTCACCTGGTTGAGGGCCCATGCAATATGGGATAATCCCAACACGAACTATCAGTCGAAGTTGGCTAGTCCCAATAAGCTCTGAAGATCAGTCAGTGTGGTCAGGGATGGTCAGTCACAGATGACTTGGATATTAGTTGGATCAACATGTACCCCATGTTCATCAGCAATGTAGCCCAAGTATTGGACCTTGTTCATGCCAAAAGAGAATTTTTCAAAGTTGGCATATAGCTTGTGTTGCTACAGAGTGCTCAAAACCTGTTGAATATGCCGCAAGTGCTCCTCCCACGTTCTGTTGAAGATGAGGATGTCATCCAAATATACCACCACAAAGGAGTTGGTGAAGGGTCTCAATACACCATCCATCAACCTCATGAAATTGGTTGGTTCATTTGTTAAGACAAAGGGCATGACTAGCCATTCGAAGAGATCTTCTTTAGACTTGAAGGTTGTCTTCCATACATCAGTTGGTTCGATGGGAATATGGTGGTAGCCATACTTTAGGTCAATCTTGTTGAAGAACTTTTCCCCCTTGAGTTGGTCAATAAGGTCATCAATACTAGGGATGGGGTAGCGGTTCCTGACTGTGATTTTGTTTAAGGCTCTGTAATCAATGCAGAGTTGCCAAGTCCCATCCTTTTTCTGCACCAGTACAATCAGGCTTTTGCAAGGGGAGGAGTTGGGTCTGATGTGCCCCTTTTGAAGAATATCTTGGATATGATGCCTAATTTTGTAATTTTCCATCAGCAAGCGTCGATAGACTGGTCCATTAGGTAGAGGTGTGTTTGGGGTCAGATCAATTGGATGTTTGAATTGGAAGTGTGTTGGTACCCTTGTATGTGAGGAGAAGATGACTTTGTATTCTTCCACGATCCCATCCACTTGCTTCTGCTGGAAAGAGAGGCTCTATATAGAGGCCATGGATGCGGTGAGGACATTTTTCTTATTGTCAGCATGGATCACAAAGAAGATAAACTTCCTAGTCTGTGAAATGACCTTACTGCATTTCTTAGGAGAGATTAAAGAAATAGTTGCAGGCGGCGCTACCTCTGGTATCCTTTACAATTTTCTACCCAAAGTAATAATAACATTGTGGGGTCGACTCATGCACAACATTATGCTCCCACAAATATGGTTTTCCTAAAATAACATCAAAAACTTCAAGGGGCTAAATATCACACAGTACCTCATCTTTAAAAGGCTTGATGCCGTAGGGAAGACGACATTGTTGGTTGACACGAAGAAATCATCCTTGGTGAAGCCAACCGATGGTGTAGGGTTGCAGGTGCAATGTCGTTGGCAGGTCTAGCCACTTGACGACCTCTACTGAAATCAGTTTCTTCTGACTATTGCTATCGATAATGAAATGAAGAGGAGCCCCCTTTACCCACATCTGCTAGTGAAAGAGGTGTTCTCATTCCTTTGGTTCTTCTAGTTTGCATGGCCAGACTTTGGTGGTAGTGACAGTGGCACTGGGTTCAACATCAATAATCTGCTTCCCTCTTTCAGGATTTGATTCAGAATCAAAATCAACCTCTAACTCAGAAGCCTTCAACTCAACCATGAGTGACTGCTTGGAGCGACATTCTTTGGTGTTTTTCAAAGGAATTTTATGGTACTCACACCATTTTCTCGTGTCCTTCTTCGTCTTCTCATTGCCCCTCTTGTGTTGCGGCTTGGACTAGTTTTCCTAAGGGAGACCGTCTCGACTTGGTCCCTTGCTATGTGGGTTGGGGCCTCCTTTGCCCTGCTTTGGCTATGAGGGGTTTGTAGATCCAAACTCTCTCTTTTCTACTTAAATTTCTTCTCGATCTTGACAATGTATCTATAATTTGTGCCTAGTGAGGCGATGTCCAGAAACTCCATTTATGTTTGAATGTATCTATGCAAACATTCACGGTATTTGAGCACCAGATGACACTCAGAGTCTTTGATACCCAATTTGGTTCGCAGGGTATGTAAAATATTGGTGAAATTTGGTACTATCTGGTCCCTTTCTTGACGTAGGGTGGTCCATCTGGTGTACTGGTCCTCATAGATTCCAAAAGGGTAGTATTGTTCTTTAATGGAATCCTGGAAGGAATTACATGTAGGGGCCACCAAAAACATTGCACATTCCTCTACGCCCCTTTGCTCAGAGTAAGTATCCCACTAGTATTTAACATAGGGAATGACCTTGAGGAGTGAAAAAGTGATTTTTTCCCTATCGAAAAAATTGTGGACCGAAAAATACCCTTCGAGCATATTCAACCATTTATCTACAACATTCGCATCTATCATTCCTTCAAATAATGGAATATAAAAATTTACCTATACCTTGAAGGGGGTTTCATGGTCGCTTGATGAATCTGCTTTTCTTGTGGGCAGTCGTAGAAGGATCTATGCGAAGTTGTCCATCATTTCGTTCCTTTGCAGTGCGAGGGCTTCCTCAAGCAAAATTTTAATAGGATATCCTGCTCCATCATATTTCTTTTCATCCCCCATGGGTTTTTGTCGATCTCATGTGACCGATATTGCAATGGATCGATTGGTTCGATTCCCAACTTCTTTTACCCATATCTTGTTGGGGACATGCATGAACAAAAATAAATGAAGAGCAGACCGCTCTCATACCACTGATCCAGATTTAGGAGCAGAACGAACTGGTTAACAAACTGAATATAATAAACATGAATATATGAATAATAACACAAATATCTAGTGAACAATATCTTCTATTGAATAATGAAATAGGCTGAAAATATAAAACTGCAGAACTGAAACACTTGTTCGAATGGTGGTAGCTATCTCTGAGAAGAGATGTGGCTACGACACGCATCCGTCTGAGGAAAATCAATTACATTGAGGCTCTATAGGCATTTTTTATATTACTCATGAATTCCAAAACCCTAGACATCCAAAAATATAACCCTAGGAGGTGAAACATCAAAAGTCATGTGGGCCCCTATGGGTAAGTTGGTACCTCAACTTCCCGGGGTCGTAACTTTTGCATACGAACTTCGTTTTAGGCACGTGATAGCCCGTTGGAAAGGTCTTTCAGAGAACTACACATCCCACTATCAAACTCTGACTTTTTCTACATTTTGACTATGGAGACCCAAAAAAACATTGTTTAGGCCTTCAAAACGGCCCTGGAAGTACATAAAGATGTGTTGACATGAAAACATACCCAATAAACCAGTTGGATTATGTAAGAGGACACGAATATCCACCTGGAAGATGTGTAGGGATTCATACATCCCCAGAAGTGTAGAACCCACAATTACAAAGAAGTAAAGAAGAAAGTTTTGAACTAAAAATGGACAAGAGGAGCCAGTTGGAATAGGTGGATGGCCACCAATAGCCAACTGGATCACACTCTCCCTTAATGTTTATCTCCAATATTTTTGTGCTCATTTTTGTTGTGGTCTTCATCTAGATCATGTTTCCATATTCTTTATCTTCATCCTTTGTCTTTTATCATCTTCATTGTTTATCATTCATACGGCTAGGATTCAATGTGTTACTTCATTTTATTGGATTCTCCTCATCATAAATCACCTGGGATTTTGTGGATGAACCTTAATGATCACACAAAGTGTTTTATGATGACCAAAAACCTCAGAAAAAAAATGGTTTCAGCTGACCATGAACCTCCCAGACAAATGGTTTCAGCTGACCACAAACCTCACACAAATGGTTTATGCAGACCATGAACCGTCATGATGGAGAAACTATTTTACAACGCATACACTCTCTTGATATTTATTCACTATGAGATTCATCCTCAAACTTTATTCTTCTTCCTTTCATACCCATGTAAAACTGGTTAATCTGAATTGATCATTGATGTCCATATAAAAAGAAATCAATTTATCAAGATACATGGGTGTCATCCGTTATAGTCGCTAGTTCTCTAGGAATCCTTTTCACTTACGTGGTTCATCAACACATTAGACTCTCCCTTAATCATAACTTGGTCCCAACCAACTCACACTTTATGATTATCACATCTTCCCCCTTAATCGAAGATTTAACTTTTCTGACTCGCCATCAATCTTAGATATGATTGCATTTTCCATCCTCATACACATTCGAGTGGTTAATTATACAATTTATGACACGACCTCTCTATGCATAAGAGGGATACATACTACATGATTACGTGTTCTACCACACTAATCCATCTAGGCATGACTCAACAGAGCTTACAAAACACATGGGGAAATCAACTTGCCTATGGAAAAGATTTACAACTTGGACCAAAAGTTCTTGGGTGTCGAGTACAACTGATCATGCACCCCATGAAACACATATGCATCATTACTACATTTCATCTGAGGCAGAAGAAGAATTCCAAATGTTTTACTAAATGCCCAACAAATTACAAGCCCATTACATATGCCCAAAAGATAAATCATTACAAAAACAAGGATCATTTTAATCTCATTACCGTGCTTCACTTTTTTTTGTCTTTTCCTCCTGAATTTGTCTTCATCTTTGATTTCCATATTCACGTGATTAGAGATGTAGGAACCCGCTATTTTTTCAAATGATTGGAAGCTACCCCTCAACTTGAACTTTTGTGGGAAAATAAGGGTCCCCAAAATAAATGAAACATGTAATTTAATTTGTCTTTAGTAGTGGTTGTTATGTCTTTTTCTTTTGACCAAAATAAATGAACATGTAATTTAATTTGTCTTTTATTAGTGGTTGTTATGTCTTTTTCTTTTGAAATAAGGAAGAGAAGAATCTAATATTCAAATGGAGACCATATTTTATGGGTTCCACCATAATGTATCTTTCCCATGAACCCTTAAATCAAATATGAGAGAGAAATCTATTATATAAAATTGAATATTATTACAACAGGTCGTGAATCCATTATATAGACTTCACTATTTGTTATTAGATATAACTTATTCTAAATATAGGAGAGGTTGAGAAAATATCTCAAACATCTAATGACTCATTGAACAATTTCCTAATGTATAGGAGATTCTAGTTACATGTGGAATCAAATTTCTCTACTCTGCATTGAAACTTGTTCTAGATAAACATTATCTTTAACACTCCCCCATAATGTTTCTCTCCAATATTTTTGTACTATTTTTTGTCGTGGTCTTCATCTAGATCATGTTTACATATTCTTTATCTGCATCCTTTGTCTTGCATCATCTTCATTGTTTATCTTTCGTAAGGCTAGATTCAATGTGTTTGTGGATCACCTCTAACAGTCACAGCAAGTGGTTTCTGATGACCACAAACCTTGCAAACAAATGGTTTCATCTAACCAAAAACCTTGCAGAGAAATGTTTCGGCTGACCACAAACCTCACACAAATGGTTTTCACAGACCACGAACCATCATGATGGAGAAACTATTTTACAATGCATACACTCTATTGGGATTTCTTCACTATGAGATTCATCCTCAAATATTATTATTCTTCCTTTTGTACCCGCATAGAACCGATTAACCTAAATTGATCATTGATGTCCATATAAAAAGAAATCAATCTATTGAGATACATTGGTGTCATCCGTTATAGTCACTAGTTCTCTAGGAATCATTTTCACCTACATGGTTCGTCAACATGTTAGACTCCCCCATAATCATAACTTGGTCCCAACCAACTCACACTTTATGATTATCACATCTGCCCTATTAATTGAATATTCAACTTGTCTGACCTGCCATCAATCTTAGATATGAGTGCATTTCTAATCCTCATACATATCCGAGTGGTTAATTCCACAACTTGATGCCACATCTTCTCTATGCATAAGAGGGATACAAGCTACATGATTACATGTGCTACCACACTAATCCATGTAGGCCTGAATGAACAAAGATTACAAAACACATGGGGAAATCAACTTGTCTATGGAAATACTTTACAACTTGGACCAAAAACTCTTGGGTGTCAAGTAAAACTGATCATGCACCCCATGAAACACATATGCATCATTACTACATTTCATCTGAGACACACCAAGAATTCCAAATGCTTTACTATATGCCCAACAAATTAAAATCTCATTACATATGCCCGAAAGATAAATCATTACAAAAACAATGATCAATTTAATATAAAAATAATGATCATTTTAATCTCATTACCGTGCTTCACTTTTTGTCACACACCCATTATGGCATAATAGATTTTTCTCCTTTTTCTTTCTCCTTCTATATCGAGGGACAGAGTTCCCAAATTCCTACGAGATTCTAGCGTAGGCTAGGTCTTCCAATCGGGACCTTCACTAAACCAATTCACTGGTTCTTTCATTGAAAATCTATCATGTACAACTCAAGCACCAAGCATAGGCTTCACTTCCATGTGATCGTCGGTTATGACCCCGAGCTAAGACAAGAGGCACCTTTCGCATTTCAGGACTTCGGAATCCGTATCGGGACTTCGGAAACTGGGAGTTCGAAATGCAAGGGAGTCAAATTCTTCGACTCTTCAAACCCCGAAACCCGAAGTCCTATTCACACTAAGTCGACTCGGAGTTTCACATACCGATATTTTGTGTACCGGGATTTCGCAACTTACGAAGACGAGGGGTTCATACCCTTGGGTTTGCCAGGTGCCGAAATGCTGAAATCAATTCACACTACACCGCTTCAGGATTTCACCTACTGGGATTTCACAACTTGCGAAGACGAGGGGTTCATACCCTTGGGTTTCCTGGGTACCGAAACGCCGAAATCAATTCACACTACACCGCTTCAGGATTTCGTAGCTTGCGAAGACGAGGAGTTCATACCCTTGGGTTTCCCGGGTGCCAAAATGCTAAAACCCATATATATACTAAGCTCATTTTGAGGTTTCACAAGTCAGGGTTTCGAGATGTGCGAAGACAAGGGGGTCTCACACCTGGATTTCCTGGGAGCTGAAAATCCGAAGCCCATATATATACTAAGCTCATTTTGGGGTTTCACAAGTTAGGATTTCGTGATGTGCGAAGACAAGGGGGTCTCGCACCTGGGTTTCTCGGGAGCCGAAACTCCGAAGCCCATTTACTTCACGACAGGGGCAAGGTAAACTCGCGGATTTACTACAATGGTAGTCTTTTCAAGGGGCTCACTCCGACTCTGGAAGGCAAGGGAACTTTCCCAAAAAAGGTACCTTCGGGAGGATAAACCAGGGCATAGCACGAAACCAGTTAGATGGGTCAATCCTAAGGGGAATGGACTCGTATCCTGAACTTACACATTCCATACATTAACCGATTTGTAGTTATATCAACATAAGCATGCATCCATTATTTCCAATCAAAACACAAGGCACACACTTCTATACCGAAACTAATTACGAACGTATAAAAATGAGCATGCAATCATGACATTCAATTCCAAATGCAAGATATAACACTTATCAGAAATTCCAGGTGTGATGCGAATGATGAGAGGGGTGCTCGTTTCCACCCAACCATAGGCTCAGTGATTCCAACCGGATTTACCACTAGCCACCCCCGAGCTAGACCACGATGCTTTGAGACTCAGTCTCCTAATTCTAGCTCATAGAAGTCAAGGACAAAGGTTACTTCCCTTCTCCTCTTCTCATGCCTCTCTGTATTTTTAGAGTTCCTCTGGTTCTCCTTTTGCGATTTCTGTCGCACGCGTTCATCCTCTCCCTTCCACACTTTTTTCCTTGCCTTTTTCTCCTGCGAGGTTGCGTGTGGCTTGAATTTCCCTGTCTGTGGTCAGGTCTGAGAGCTTCTGCAGATGGGTGGTTCGCCCCCATCCCCTCATTTACTCTTGAGGAGCCTCCCCACCTACAATCCTGGCGGGTAATTCATTCCGGGGTCAAAGAGTGAGCTTTGCTTTCCGAGCACGTACAAACTAGTACGGTTTCGGTTCGGTGGAAGTTAACGTAGCCATTCCCGACCCCTTCCACCACCTCTCATCAGCCATCGTAGTCTCTTTCAGCACATACCCCTCCCAGCAATCATGTGACACATATTCATGATATAATTTACATTCATCAACCTTTTATACAAAGGTCTATCAAATCAAACATTCACATCTTTGAGTTTACCATAGTTCTTGGCCAATATAGTTATTTTTACAGACTGGGGGAAACAGGGTGTTACAATTCCCTCCCCCTTAAAGTAACATCATCCTCGATGTTTTATCTATCAATATGACATGTATGTATAGAAGTAAACAAAATCGAATATGCCTGTTTCATGGCATCTTCCATTTCCCATGTAGCCTCATTTGGGCCAAAATGTTTCCACTACACCTTGAACTGTGCAATGGTTCGGTTCCTGAGCAGGGTTTCCTTTCTGTCCAGTATGCATTGAGGTTCTGGTAGGAATTATCCCTCGGGTTCCACTTGGATCAAAGACCAGTCAATTATATGATTAGAATCATGTACATATTTCTTCAATATTGAAACATGGAAAACATTATCTGCTTTTACTGTGGGAGGAAGTGCTAGCCTATAGGCTACAGGTCCCACTCCATCTAGAACTTCAAAGGTTCCACAATACCGAGGTGCCAACTTGGCACAAGCTCCCATCTTCAGGAAACTCTTCCTGGGTCTAACTCTGAGATATACGTGGTCTCCCGCCTTGAACTCCCTTGGAGTTCTCTTTCGGTCAGCGTAACTTTTCTGTCGGTTCTGAGTGACCTTTAGATTTTCTTTTATCTGAGTCACTTGTTGTTCCATTTATTTCAACATGTCGGGTCCAATAGTAATTTTGTTTACGAGATTACTCCAACTGAATGGAGTGTTGCACAGCCTACCATAGAGGACTTCGAAAGGACTCATCTTTAGGGATTCTTGGTAGCCATTGTTGTAGACGAATTCCACCAGTGGCAGGTAGTCTTCCCACTTTTTGGGTTGATGCATTACATGCATCCTTAACATGTCTTCTAATATTTGGTTCACTCTTTCCATCTGTCCATCGGTTTGAGGATGATAGGCTGTGCTAAACAGTAATTTGGACTCTAGACCAATCATCAAGGATTTCCAAAAGTTGGAAGTAAATTTCGTGTCTCTGTCAGACACGATCTCTTTAGGCATACCATGTAGTCTGAATATCTCCTTCATGAATATGTTGGCGATGTCTATTTCCTTTCAAGTTGACTCGACAGGGATAAAATGAGCGGACTTACTCAATTTATCCACCACTACCATGATGGTGTCATTCTGTTTTGTCAAGGTTGGTAACCCGGTGATGAAATCCATGGAGATGGTTTCCCATTTCCATTCTGGGATGGGTAGAGGTTGTAATAATCCTGCTGGGTGTTGGTGTTCTGCTTTAACCTGTTGGCACTCTATGCATTTGGCTAAGTATTCAACTATGTCTTTCTTCAGTCCAAGCCAATATAATTATTTCCTGGTGGCCGTGATCATCTTCTGGTATCCTGGGTGGCCAGTATAGGGTCTTTTATGTAGTTCATCCATTATGAACCTCTTCAAGTCGTCACAATCTCGAATATACAATCTGTTTCTGTAAGTTAGCAGGCCTCCATCTATCATCTGATAGCCTTCATACTTTATCCCTGTGGGTTCTTGCTCCAGGTATGAGGTCACAGTCTAGAAGAATGTGTTTGTTTCTTGTGCATTCCTAACTCTTTCCTTGACATCTGTCTCATAGGTGCTCACCACTGCCAGGTGAATTGTTTTCATACTTATGCTAAGGGCAACGACCACCTTATTTTCCTTTCCTTTGATATGTTTGATTTCAAAGTCAAACTCGCTAAGGAGGGTCGTCCACCTATCTTGTCTGGCATTGAGCTTTGGTTGGTCAAACACATATTGCAATCCACAGTGGTCTGTCATAAGTACAAATTTCCTTCCCAGGAGGTAATGCCTCCACATTTTTAAAGCATGCACTATGGCGGCCAACTCTAAATCATGGGTCACATAGTTGACTTCGTGCTCATTCAATTTTCGGGATTCATAGCAGACCACACTTCCTCCTTGCATAAGGACTCTTCCGAGCCCCTCCTTGCAGGCGTCTATGCACACGAGGAAGTCATCTTCGGAATCGACGATCTTCAGCACAGGTGCGTAGGTCAGTAGATTTTTTACGTTTTGAAATCTTTCTTCACATCATTTTGTCCATGTGAATTTAGCCCCCTTCTTCTGGAGGGCAGTGATTGGACAACCAATCTTGGAGAATCCTTTTATAAATCTCCTGTAGTATCCTGCTAAGCCCATAAAGGATTTGATATCCGAAATGTCCTTAGGGGTAGGCCATTCCATGATAGACCTGATCTTGTTAGGGTCTACTGCTACTCCTTCTTCAGATAGGACATGTACCAAGTAATGTATTTGCTTCTGGAAAAAGTCTCACTTGCTAAATTTGGCATAGAGATGATGTTCTCTTAGCACTTGAAGTACAAGCCTAAGGTGTTCCTCATGTTCCTCTCTATTCTTGGAGTAAATTAATATACTGTCAATGAAAACCAGCATAAATTTGTCTAGGAATTTGCTGAGCACATTGTTCATCAAGAACATAAAAGTGGCAGGGGCATTGGTCAATCCAAATGGTACTACCACAAACTCATAGTGACCATATCTCGTCCTGAAGACAATTTTGTGGATGTCTTCACCCTTGATTTAGACTTGATGGTATCCAGATCTCAAGTCAATCTTTGAGAAGATGGAGGCACCTCCCAATTGATCGAACAGGTCATCGATCTTAGGTAAGGGGTACTTGTTCTTTATGGTTACCTTATTGAGTTGTCTATAATCTATACACAGTCGAAGGGTACCATCTTTCTTTTTCACAAACAGGACTGGAGCTCCCCATGGAGACACGATGGGCCGGATATAGCCTCTGTCCATCATTTATTTTAGTTGTAATTTAAGCTCAACTAGCTCGGGTGTGCTCATCCTGTAGGGTGTCCTAGACATTGGCACCGCTCCCGGTGCAAGTTCTATCGCGAAGTTGATCTCCCTTCTCGGAGGTAAACCTGGTATCTCTTCCGGAAATACATCTCTATATTATCTTAGTGTGGGGTGGTCTTCGAGGCTTGGTTTGTCATCTTCAACTGATTTCAACACCTGTATCGCATATAGTGGACATCCATTTCTACAATACTTTCGCATTTGAAGGGTTGATATTCGTCTCACCGAGACAGGTTTTTGGATCCCTTGAAGGGATTTATATGTGGCTAGCCAGTCCATACCAATCAACAGGTCATACAATCATCGGGGTAATACGTTAAGGGTTGCTTGGGTGGGGAATTCACCCATAGTGAATTGGCAAGTTGGTATGACCTCTGCTACCTTTCTTTTGGTGCCAGTGGCTAATTGTACCAACCATGGTTTGGCATGTTTATGTGGTTGTAATCTACACTTATCAACAACCTTAGGAGCTATATAACTCAAATTTGAACCAGGGTCAATTAGAATAGACACTATATGGTTGGTGATCATACCTTCCATCTCCACCATTGAAGCTTGGTGGTCAGCTTGTTTATTATCCAAGGCTACATAGATTTGTGGCACACTCCTGGCAACATCATTGACGGTGGTAGCCTCTTAAACGTTGTAAATTATCCGACTGTTCTGTTGTCGATGCAGGCAGTCCCTCAGTAGATGCTCTTATCCACAACCCCGACATTTCAAGGGTTCTTTCTTTGGGTTATCAATCCTTCCTGGTGTAGATCCAAAAGGTTTATTTCCTCTCTAGGAGGAGAAATTCTGTTGGTGTACACTTCGGGTTGGAAAGCTCATCCTTGAGTCCTTTTTATAATTTTTTAATCTTGGAGATTTTAACCCCTTTTTCTGGAATCTCGAACTATTCTTCTACTTTCAGCCTTCATGAGGTTCTGTCCGATGCCCAAGTTGTTCATAACAATATCTTTCCTTTCAGATAGTCTCTTCTAGGGTCTTTGGCTCATCAACTCAATCCTGTTATGATATTCCTTAGGTAGTCCACTGATGAATTGTTGCACCTTTTCCTTTTCTATTTTTATATAGGGTACGTACCTCAACAACTCGAGGAATCTGCTGACATATTCCTCTATGGTGAGTTGCCCTAGCTTGAGTTCACAAAATTCTTTAGTCTTTTCGTTGAAATACTTTTCCGACAGATACTTCTTCCTGAAGTATTTCTCAAACCGTTCCCAAGACAGACCCTCTTCGTGAATCCCTTTTACATTCTTAAGGTCTTCCCACCAAATGGAAGACTTTCCATTCAAGTTGAAGGTGGCTACTCAGGCCTTCAAATTTTCTAAGAAGTCATGGACTCTGAAATACTTCTTTAGTCCAAGCAGTCAGGCCTCTGCTTCCTCTCCCTTCTTTATTTCACCATCGAAAGAGGGTGTTTTGGCCTTCCTGAATTCTTTGAGATTATGACTCTTGGAATGCTTTCACTTCTTTCGTTTTCTTCGGGAATAAGAACTAGTTCTGCTGCTAGAAGATCCCTCTGAGTCACCAGCTTCCTTTCCATAGGAATTGTCCGATGCTTGTCCCTTATCTCTGGGGTGGACCTTCCTCGAGGTGATCTTCCCAGTGTCATGACTACTTAAAAAACCATGTTTCTCTATCTGAGGTGGACTTCGACTTTTCTTTGTCCGTCGTCAGTTCACGGGACTGGTGTCAAGTTTATGCTACAATTGTCTTTGTATGTTGGATAAACTCTGCAGTAAGACTACATTAAATTTCTTTTTCTTCTCTTGCTCTTTTATCATCCTCTCCTTGTCGGCCTTGCAACTCTGTAGTTCGACTAGGAGGCTCCTCACAGTCTCAGCTAGATCTGGAGGGATCCCTACTGCCCTCCTTTCGTCAGACTCTTCGTCTCTATTGTGGGAGCCATCTCCCACTTCATGGTGAGTCACCATTCTATGCATCTGCAGTTTCCCACGGTTGATTGTCTGCTTGTGTGCAAAAGAAAAAAAAAACACTTGTTGTTAGTCAATATTTATATTCATTCATAACTAGCACATAATTCATATTTTTCACATGCATACACACAATAGGAGTTTTCATTCTTATCTTCGACTCGTGATTAAGGGGGGTTAAGATAGAGGGTTACTCTTTTTAATAGTACTTCGAATGGAGTCTTTGCGCAACCCGTTCATGAGCCCAAGCAGGCCAAGTGTTGTAACCATGCTCTGATACCAATTTGTCACATAGCCACTACAACATAATAGATTTTTCTCCTTTTTCTTTCTCCTTCTTTGTCGAGGGACAGAGTTCCCGAATTCCTACGAGGTTCTAGCATAGGCTAGGTCTTCCAATCGGGACCTTCACTAAACCAATTCACTGGTTCTTTTGTTGAAAATACATCGTGTAAAACTCAAGCACCAAGCGTAGGCTTCACTTCCATGTGATCGTCAATTATGACCCTGGGCTAAGCCAAGAGGTGCCTTTCGCATTTTGGGACTTCGGAATCCATATCAGGACTTTGGAAACCGGGAGTTTGAAATGAAAGGGAGTCAAATTCTTTGACTCTTCAAACCTCGAAACCCGAAGTCCTATTCACACTAAGCCGACTCGGAGTTCCAAATACCGAGATTTCGCGTACTGGGATTTCACAACTTGCAAAGACGAGGGGTTCATACCCTTGGGTTTCCCGGGTGCCGAAATGCTGAAATCAATTCACACTACACCACTTTGGGATTTCACCTATCGGGATTTCACATTTCAGGATTTCGCAACTTGCGAAGATGAGGGGCTCATACCCTTAGGTTTCCTAGGTGCCAAAACGCTGGAATCAATTCACACTACACCTCTTCGGGATTTCACCTACTGGGATTTCACAGCTTGCGAAGATGAGGAGTTCATACCCATGGGTTTCTCGGGTGCCGAAACGCCGAAGCCCATATATATACTAAGCTCATTTCGGGGTTTCGCAAGTCGATATTTTGCGATGTGTGAAGACAAGGGGGTCTCACACCTGGATTTCCTGGGAGCCGAAAATTCAAAGCCCATATATATACTAAGCTCATTTTAGGGTTTCACAAGTCGGGATTTCACGATGTGCAAAGACAAGGGGGTCTTGCACCTGGGTTTCCTGGGAGCTGAAACTCCGAAGCCCATTTACTTCGCAACAGGGGCAAGGTAAACTCATGGATTTACTACAATGGTAGTCTTTTCAAGGGGCTCACTCCAAATCTGGAAGGCGAGGGAAATTTTTTGAAAAAGGTGCCTTCGGGAGGATAAACGAGGGCATAGCACAAACCCAGTTAGATGGGTCAACACTCGGGGGAATGGACTTGTATCCTGAACTTACACATTCCATACATTAATCGATTTGTAGTTATATCAGTATAAGCATGCATCCATTATTTCCAATTAAAGCACAAGGCACACACTTCTATACAAAAACTAATTACGAACGTATAAACATGAGCATGCGATTAGGACATTCAATTCCAAATGCAAGATATAACACTTATCAGAAGTTCCGGACGTGATGTGAATGCTAAGAAGGGTGCTCGTTTCCACCCAACTGTAGGCTTAGTGATTCCAACCAGATTTACCACTAGCCACCCTCGAGCTAAACCATGATGCTTTGAGACTCAGTCTCCTACTTCCAGCTCATGAAAGGCAAGGACAAAGGTTACTCCCCTTCTCCTCTTCTCATGACTCTCTATATTTTCAGAGTTCCTCTGGTTCTCCTTTCGCGATTTCTGTCGCGTGCGCTCCTCCTCTCCCTTCCACACTTCTTTCCTTGCCTTTTTCTCCTACGAGGTTGCGTGTGGCACAAATTTCCCTATCCGTGGTCAGGTCTGAGAGCTTCTGCGGATGGGTGGTTCGCCCCCATCCCCTCATTTACTCTTGAGGAGCCTCCCCACCTACCATCCTGGCGGGTAATTCATTCTGGGGTCAGAGAGTGAGCTTTGGCTTCCGAGCACGTACAAACTAGTATGGTTTCGGTTCAGTGGAAGTTAACGTAGCCATTCCCAACCCCTTCCACTACCTCTCATCATCCATCATGGTCTCTTTCAGCACATCCCCCTCCCAGCAATCATGCGACACATATTCATGATATAATTTACATTCATCAATCTTTTATACAAAGGTCTGTCAAATCAAACATTCACATCTTTGAGTTTTCCATAGTTCTTGGCCGATATAGTTGTTTTTACAGACTGGGGGAAACAGGGTGTTACACTTTTGTTTTTTATTTTCCTCTTGAATTTGTATTCATATTTTATTTCCATATGCACTTTCCATTTGTTAGAGTAGAAAATTCTAACAAAATAACAACACCTTTGTGCAATCTCAATATAAATATCAACCATTAAAAAACAATTACATTATCAACACTTCCAAATCATTTTCACTATCATCACAAATATACAAATGTAATAGATCCAAAGACTTAACCATGGTATCACCAATACCTTACCTCAACAAATGGACCAACAATGCATATCACATTTTCACATTTCAATAGCGACGACTTCTATTTTCACAATGCTGCTATAGACAAAGCTTTTCACTTCCCTTCTTTCATAGAAGCAAGCAACCAAGATATACACCCTCTCCACATGGGGCTTTGACTTAAAATTAGAAGGAAAGAAAGAAACTGGCTTATCTCATGCAAGTTAGCACCTGGAGGTCATCAAAGGAAAGCCACGCACTGGGATTTATTAAATCAATGAGGAGTACAATATATAGGATGATATTCAATTTAGATGGTTGGAACCAACCTCAGCTAAATCCTAAATAAACACTGCAACTAATATCCATTATTTCTAAGTCTCCCCTTTAATGGAGAAATGGATTGTTTACAATACAAATTCCTAACATAAGTAACATGCATGTTGGTCTAAGTCTCAGCTAGGATTACAAATTGACTCTAACAATTTCATTTTGATCTTTCTTGTTGTCAGATAGTGATGGAGATGGAGATTCTTCCTTGGCTTAATGCTCCAAATATGTTTCATCTTGACTCTGTTATGTTTCAGTGTCCTCTTGGCTTTGTTCTTATTCATTTCGAAACTTGGCGGCTGACTATTGTTCTTTTTCCTCAACACTTCTGCAGGTTCTTGCAAGCATTTGTCTTTAATGATTGAAAATTCTTCCAACTTCTCATAACTCAGTTGCTTCCCTTTTTGGATACAATCATCAATGTCTTGCTCAATGGAATGTTGCAACATCAATTCATAATAATACTTGATTTATTCTGGGCTCCACACCATAAAAATTGACTCAATATTTTCTTCATCGGTATCTTCATTTTCTTCCATGTTTTCTTCATAATCATTCACTATTGAAAATAAATTGTTGTCTTGTAAACCTGCACACTCAAAAACATTGTTACATTCGTATGAAAAATCATAGGAAGAACCATACTGGTTCTTTTCATTTTGCTCTTCTAAGAGAGATTTTCTTTCTTTGCCTTTCTTCCTTGCCTCTAATGTTGCATAATAATGTTCATTTTTAGCTTCAACTACTATCACAACTGGTTGTTTCATGTCTTCAACCTTTTTAATAGGTTCTATCATATTTTCTTTCATTTGGTTGGTGCATGCAAATGAGCTTTTCTTCTCACCAAACAATATCTCATCAATAAGATGTTTCTCATGCATCAAAATTGACCACTCTTCATGAGATGAATAGTTTTCATCAAATTTGAATAAATTTACCAAAGATTCAAACAGGGGTTCATCAACAGTTACACATTCATCTCCAATCTTCAATCTCATTTGAATTCACTACATCACTAAATACTATTTCATAGGGAATTTCCTTACTATGACATGCAATTTTACTGTCATACACACTTTCTTCATTAATCATTGCAATTTCAATGCTACAATTTTCAATCGCTATTTCAGTTACAAATATTTCAACACTATCATCATTTTAAAAAACAATGTCGTTATGAAATTTAACATTCTCACTCCACTTCTTCATTTCAAGAATATCCTAAAATATTTTTGCACTAGGTATCTCACCAAATTCACAAAAAATACTAGACAAAATGTTTTCTTCCACGATTGATATAATAAGTTGTAATGCTATTGCACCTCTTCTCTTATCATAGAAATTGACACAACCTTCATGATCATATTGCAATAAATCTTCTAACCATAGTAATTTTTTCATTTCAGTTGCCCAAGGTTCATAATTTATACCTGAGAAGAATGATACATTTGACATCAATATTTTATATACTTCACCAAATTCTTCATTGATTTCTTCATGGTCTTCATTGATCTGGTCCAACTCTGCATTCTGATCCTCAAGCATGGGTTCTTCATCTGCAACTAGAAACACAACATACTGATCTGCAAAATACAATCACTCTTCCTGTTGATTCTTTCTCCTCTTCGGTTTCAGCTCTCTCCGAAGCTATCTAATTTTCCTTTGCTTACCCATGGTGCATTCTCCTTTTATATTCTTCCTTATCTTTCTTAGATTGGAGGTTGTGTGAGTCCAACGGAATGGGCATGTACACCTCACTTCGCTATAACACCTCTATACAACGGACCAAGCACTTCCTCTAACAACAAATTGTTTCCTTTTGTCCGCACCATGATAAGTACAGGGACTGTATCTGCATATTCATTCCATTGTAGAGCTTAGAAATAAATTAGAGTGCTCATTTCAAACCATGTACATGCTCTGCAATCTACTCAAGTCTACCAGTAGCAGCAACAAATCGATTCTCAAGACCACAGATTTGTGATGTCATAAGTTCAATGTAGACATTCACAGATGCAAATCAATTGATGTAGTCATAAATTAGTACTTTGTGGAACAACAGACCACATCCACATCTGCGTAATCTCTAAGAGGATAATATTGCATACCTACTTGTTTATTTTTCCAATGAGGGCTACGACAACTCTTTTATCTTGGGCTCACTGTCACTCCAAAGGTTGCTTAAAGGAATACACATCACTTAATTGTAAAGTGTGAAATGTATTGAGTGAGCATCATGTGTGTTAGTATTGATACCAACATTATATTATTATAATATGCATTTCAAAACATATATTTTATCAGGAATAGTAAAAAGAACTAAGATGTGGAGGCCATGGCGCTCAGTGGAACACACACCAAAAGATCAACAATTCACCAAAAGATCAACAATTCTGTTGTTGCTTTGTTTCTCCATGACGGAAAAATAAAAACAAGGAAGATGGGCAGGTTCCTCATTTGCAGTTCTACGGCTTCTCTATAATCTGGTAACTGCTACTATAATACTTTACATGTTAGTGGCTTCACACCAATTCTCATGACGCTATAACACATCTTACACACGTGGTGGATATCTTCACTCAAGTTATACGATGTTGCATACAAAAAACAAATTATGGCATTGACAATGTTGTTGTAAATGCAAATCAATGGATGCACCATCAAATAATTCAAACCAAACGATAGCAGCAACGCCTTTTCTTCATTGGAAATAGTGGCAGCAACAACGACTTTACTTTGCACATATCTGGATCTCAGCCTCCTCTCACCACCGACGTAGGAGTTCACGTCAGGTTCACCAACAATCGATTCTCTGTACAAACTGGCTCAACAATAGCAACGATCACGTTTCTCCTCAGTGCACGGGCTCATGTCAATGGCACTTCCTTTTGCAAGTTTCAAACAACAATAAATTATCACACGGATTTCTTCAAAATTTCTCGCCAGGTTGAGGGACGCATTACTCATCCTTCAACTCGAATATGATCAATTGCGCCTTGCAAAAGTGTCTTTTCTAGTGACTTTTCTTCACACAGAATTCTCTTCCTCTGCGCAGATAAGAGACTATCTTCACCCTACAAATCCTTGACTCTTCTTCCCTCTAATGTTTGTCTTTTGGCCCACACTTCATCATTTCCACTAATCTCCCCATAACTTATTCTGTCTCTCAGGAATTCACAACAATTCTAAACTGCAATCATTATTTGATGCCAACCTACGATGGAGGATTTTCCTTTCAATCGGCAGTGATCATGGCTCTGATGGGCGGGTTCCTTCACGCAACAACGAACCTTCACGCAGCATCAGACCTCCTTATAAATACATATCTTCTCAAAATATATTATAGTTCATAAAACTGAAAAAACGGGCTCATAAAAACAAACTTGTCTTAAAATTTCTTTACTGCAAATTTTTATCGGAATTTTTTATGAGCAACCACAATAGTTACTTTTTATGAGCAACCACACCAGTTACAAAGAGGAAATGGTGTAGACCCCTCTCTCGCAGCCCAACCTCAACTAAATCCTAAATAAACACTGCAACTATTCTCCATTACTTCTATGTCTTTGCACAAATCACCCTCTCTCCACGCGTGTCTTTGCACAGATCCACAAAAATGGCTGTTTATTTAATTTAATTGACAACCAACCAGTTTATACTGCAAGCATCTTGGGGATGGGTCATAAAATTTTCCAGAGATTTACTGATAATGATGATACTCTGATCATGATGATACTCTGATTTACTTGTATCGTCTCATCATTCGATTGTTGGTACTTCGCGTGCTAACTCCGTGTTCCCTCAACCTACTTGAACTCTCTTTGGCCTCCTCAGAATATCCATGAAAAAACTTTAATACTTGAAATCTCCACGAGTAGGAATTCTACGCCATTAAATTGCAAATAAATATACTTACATCTAAATAAGCTAGATCCATTGTATAGGTTATATTGAATATTAGTCAAGTCCAATTTCCATTGAGAGAAGCCAGGTGAGCCATAGAGTTAGAATCACATACAAATATCATCAACCATTCATACGAAACAAGTAACTTGGAATGGATATGTTTGTTTTGGAAAAAATTGTACTAATTGTTGAAAACATGTAAATTAATTTTTTCATGGGATCACATGCATATGCATGCAATCTATTTATGAACTTTTCGTTTAACTATGTGATCTATTCATGATGATTTTGTGTAACTGAGTGATAGATGTTATATATATGAACTTTTCGTTTAACTATGTGATCTATTCATGATGATTTTGTGTAACTGAGTGATAGATGTTATATATATGAGCATACCCATAGGTGCAATGTGTAGTGAGATTGTGAGAGCAAGACTCAATTCTGAGGTGTTGTGTGTATGAGAGGAGAGGATGGTTGTATGCATGTACTCGCTATTGTAATTCTCCCTTAAATAATAAAAACACCTACTATCACTGCCCATAGTTTTTTCCCTTATTAGATTTTATTGGATTTTCACATAAATCACTGTGTAAAATTTACAAGTGGTATAAGAGCGAGGAGAAAAGTTACAGTGACAGTGCTGCCATGCGTGGTTGTAAATCCATTTGCTGTCAGATGTGAGATTTGATCTCCAGAAGTGGTTGGCACAGGGATGTGAGATGGAGCTGAAGCCGCCAGAGAAAGAGCCCACGACCAAGAGGTTTGCGCCCACGATGGAGCCAAGGCACGAAGCTTGGAAGCGGAAGACTCTCTGGGTGTTTCCCACAGTGGTCTACGGTGCCGTCGGCTCGAAGCTGCCCTACATCGACTACCCAATCTTCCTGATGGAGTTCTAGGAGGGCGACGAGGTGAAAATCGTGCCCAAGTGCAACCACCGCTTCTCGGGGCTCTCTTCTCACGGAGCTATGTATGGAGGGCATGGTGGGGGTTTGAGTCCCTATGGCGGCCCTTTTCAAGTTGGTGGTTATGGTGGTGTTTAAACAACATGAGGGATCCACAATTATCACCTCAAGTTTTAGAGGTCAGAACCCACGGCCATCTTCGTTATACACGTTTTCTACAACGAATATAGGGAGGGTTCCAAGAAAATAGAGCTGGGGTTCTGCATTTCTTGCCATGGCGATGGCCTTCTGTCCCTGGGCGTCGTGGGTTCGGTTCTCACGGGGGAATGCGTTCTGGATGCATTCAGTGAAGACAAGCCGTATGTACTATGCTCCATGGATGCCAAAGCGAGGGTGGGCTTCATTGTGATGCTGATCTGACATGTGGTGAGATTGTGGTCGAGGGAGGATGGGATCTCGGTGGTTGTTGTGGGCATCACAGGTGTCGTCGGGAAGAAGTGTTTGAGCGTGTTGAGTGATAGAGATTTCCCTTCCCAGATCACTGGCTGGCAAGCGCTCCACTGAAAAAAAAAAATGACATTTAGGGAGGCCGCGAGGTTGAGCAAAAAGGCGTTGCATCGATCTGGGTGGAAAAAGGCCAAAGCCAAGTAAGCCGTGAAAAAAGAAGCAGCAGTTTGTCAGTGATTGTAGATGGTAAAGCACAGAGTTTCTCGAGCCTCCCGAGTGGTGGCAACGTCCAAAATAAATCGAAGGCGGCTCGGTTGCAAGCGGTTGGCATGCTTGTGATGAAGAAAGTCTTGAGTGTTTGTTTATTATGAAGTGCTGCGAGGAGCCACTGCTGGGGAATGAACAACCCGAGAGCGATAAGGAGTGCTCTAGCAAGAGCGATGTGAAATGAACATGGGCAAGAGCAGTTCCGGTAGCTAAAGTTGTCTACGATCAAGGATTTTAGCAGCACAAAGAGAGGGCTTGAAGAGAGGGATTAAAGTGTGAGAAGGCAAGGTTGATGGTATAAATGTCGGAATAGCAACAATGAAATTAAAAAAAAAATAAAAAAATCATGGAAAATATTTATTTCCTGTAAATAGGCATATGTCTGTAAGACTTGGATAGGCATGCACACCCTGGTTTATCAGGTCATCTATGAAAAGTCCACACATAGATTTAGGTAGATTGAATATGTGGGGGGGCATGTTGTAAATGTGTTGACCCGCACATAATAGATCTAGCTAAACAATGATACACACATTTACAGAGAGAATTGGAAAAAGAAGAAGAAGGAGAGAAAGAATGGAAAGAATTTTCATTAACCGTTTTGAATAATGAATAATTTACAAATGATATACTCTGTATAACTCAATGAGTTCGACTTGGTGAACCAAGTCGCCATAGTGGTGGTCTAGAGTGATCTGGACACACACCAATAGTTACGGGAGTGAACTGCCACCTATTCTAGTCTCTCAGGTAGTTAGGGGAGTGAACTGCCACCTAGTTGAGTTAACTAGTCAACTAGTCTTCAACTGACTGAACAAAAAATAGTGAGGAGTTAACTCAAGGAATCAATGATAATGCGTCACTTTGGTGATGATCCCAATATTGCATGGTGATGATCCCAATGCAACATCTAAACTCAACTCAACTAGTCAAACTGAAGTGTGAACTGAAAGAGAATATTCTCCATGTGGAATATTCTCTCCTAAAATATAGGAGAGTGGATAATGACTAATTAAGACTAATAAACAAATAAAAACCTTAGGAAAAATAAATCCTAGGTGTGTGAAATAACTCCAACACTCCCCCTAAACATTACTATGGTGAAAATAAAGGTTGGGTCTCGGCAACGAGGCCATGTTAGGTACCCAAGTACAAAAGATACACTGAAAATAAAGTGAGGAAAGAGGGAAAACCTCATGGAAAAAACCTTCCCTCATGGTACAATGTATGTAAAAAGAAGAACTACAGTTGCTAGGAAACTGTGTCCTTCACTCCAAGATGACCTCGTAGAGAATGAAATTTCTACTTAGTGAAGGTCTTGGTTAAAATGTTTGTCGTTTGTTCTGCTGAAGGACATAACTGTAAGTAAATGATCCCCTCGTGTACTAAGTCCCAGATGTAGTGCATGTGGATCTCGATGTGCTTCGTCCACTACCTCTGAACTGGATCTCTGCAAAACTTCAAAGTGCTCTGGTTGTCACACTAGATGACGATCGGCCAATGAAACTGAATGCCCAAATCAGTGAGAAAATGTTGTAGCCACATAGCCTGAATGGTTATGTTAACTACCCCTTTGTACTCTGCCTCGACTGAAGATAGAGCAATGGTAGTTTGCTTCTTGCTCGACCAACAGATAGGCCTGGAACCAAGACTAAGTGAGTAACTAGATGTGGACTTACGATCAATGCTATCGCCAGCCCAGTCGGAATCAGTAAAACCAATGAGATCTAATGTAGAGTTTGCTGCATAATGAATCCCAAAGGTGATGGTGCCCTGTACGTATCGAAGGATATGCTTTGCAGCTTTCCAATGTAGCTCATGTGATTCCTGCATGAACCTGAAAACTGCGCCAACTGCATATGAGAGGTCTGGTCTGGAGTGTGTGAGATACAACAAGCTCCCCATTAACTGTCTATATAGTGTGTTGTCAACCAGTGGAGTCTCCCCGCCATCCTCAAGTTTGACTCCTGATAGGAAAGGAGTCGGAACAGACTTGCAGTCTATTATGTGAAATCTCTCAAGGAGATCTCGTGCATACTTGGCTTGAGACAGTTTGATGTTTGATGCATCCTGACTGATCTCAAGTCCAAGGAAGAAGTGTAGCGAACCCGTGTCTATCATCAAAAACCTGTCATGAAGAATCCTCTTGACTGCAGCAATCACTGAAGTCGAGCAACCGGTGATCAACAAATCATCGACATATTGAACTAAAAGTAGAAGTGAATAAGCCATCATGAGCATGTATACATTCGGGTTTGATTTACAATGTACAAAGTTCTGTGACAACAGGTAGGAGTCCATCTTGGCAGACCATGCCCTCGAAGCCTACCTGAGGCCATAAACTGACTTCTTCAATCGACAGACCAAAGATGAGTGTTGCATAAATCCCTAGGGTTGCTCCATGTAGATCTCCTCAAAGAGATCACCGTGAAGAAATGCATTCTTCACGTCCATCTGATGGAATTCCCATCCATTGGTTGCCGCAATGGAAAGTGCTAATCGTATGGAATCCATCTTCACTACTGTAGTGAAGGTCTCATCATAGTCAATACCATGAACCTGCTAAAAGCCTTTGGCGACAAGCCTGACTTTGTATCTACTGATCTGTCCATCCGCTGTGCTCTCGATTCTGTAGATCCATCTAGCTCTGAAAATTTTCCTCCCAGAAGGAAGGGGAACCAGATCCCAAGTCTGGTTCTCGAGGAGGGAGTTGTACTCCTCCTACATTGCAGATTCCCAAAAGGGATTTCCAACAGCCTCACCATAATACTGTGGATCTGAAGACTGAACCAAGAAAAGATGCCTGGAGGGTAATGGTTCAGTGGCAGTGAGTGCAACAGGAGGCTCCTCAAAATCAGATCGAGTCCTCCTAGTATCGGTTGGAACACCAACGAGATCCCCTTCATCCTGAAGAGTAGTTTGTGCCCACTTGGGCTCTGCTCTGGCTCTGCAACTGCATCTGGATGCTCTGACTCTGCATCCGACTGTCCTGACTCTGAATCTGAATCTGAATCATCTGAGTCCTCTGAATCAGAACTCTTGTCTGAAGAAGAGTTGGCATGTGCATGCTCATCATCTCAGACAAGTGGAAGAGTGAAGGTGTCTGCATGCGGCTATTGAGGTACATGCGAGACACTTTCCTTGAATTTGACACTATGCTCAATGATGAGTCGGTCCGAGGAAAGATCAATAAGCCGATATCCCTTCACACCGTCAGGGTATCCAACAAAAATGCACTCAATGCTCTGTGGATCAAGTGCCTTCCTCTTTTTAGAGGGAATGCAGGCCCATGCAGGAGAACCAAAAATGCGAAAGTGGGTCACTTCCGGTTTGAGATCTGTTTTGGATGTATGTTGCACAGTTAAGTGCTTCGGCCCATAGTCTTTGTGGTAGTGACTTTGCATGCAACATGCAAAATGTCATCTCCTTTAGAGCTCTTTTTTTCCACTCAGCAACTTTGTTTTGTTGTGAAGTGTAGAGAACTATATGTTGCAACTAAATCCCTGCCTCATGGAAAAAATTATGAATCTCATGATTCACATACTCTCCCCCGTTATCAGTTTGGAGGACTTTGATCTTCTTTCTGGACTGTGTCTCAATCAAAGCTTTGAAATTTTTGAGGTGTTGAAAGACCTCGGATTTTTTCCTGAGAAAGTAGATCCAAGTAAAACGTGAGAAATCATCAACAAAAATGAGAACAAACCTCGCTTTGTTGATCAATGGATGCGGAAAAGGACCCATGAGGTCACTGTGGATCAGATCTAAATGTGCGAAAGCTTGCTGAGACTTTCCTTTGACGAATTTCTCTTGAAGGTGTTTTCCGAGAAAACATCCCTCACATACTCCCTTGGAGAAGAGGATGTCTGGTAGATCATCAACTAATATGTTCTTGTGAAGCTGTTGCATGTATCTAAAATTCAAATGTCCAAACCTTTCGTTCCATATCCTACTACTTTCATCAGCATGAGTAAGCAATAAAGCATAATCAGGTTTAATGAATTCAAAAAATGTATACAATCTAGACTGATGATTTACCTCACCAATAGCAACCTTGGAGTTGGTCTTCATGTTGTAGATGTCCATGGCATTTGGTGTGAATATGAATTTCTTTCTGGTGCCATAATTCGTCATTTTATACATAGAGAGAAGGTTGACAAAAAGCTTGGGAACATGCAACACATTCTCGAAGCTTCCGTTGGTGAGTTCAATCCTTCCTTTGTCGGTGACTTCGACAGAAGAGTTGTCCCCCATCAGAATAGGAGGACATTTGCATGCCTCCAAAGAAGAATACACTGCTTCTAAGGAAGCCATGTGATGTGATGCTCCTGAATCTACGATCCAAGTATCCGGAGAGGAGTTGATGGCAATCAACACATGGCTAGAATTGTCTTTATTGGAATTCAGATCTTCTGGCTTCTTCTTCTTTGCACCCTCGGGGATGCGATCTCCAAGGTTGTTTTGTTGAAGTATTTGGGACATCAGATCTATTTGTTTATGCATGCATGCAGATTCAAAATGGAATCCTTTGTGACAGTATGTGCATTTCTCTCATTTTCTTTCCTTTTCTCCTTTGGATCCGGAGGCATTGGTGAAGGGTTTTGTGTACCCTTCCTTCTTTGTATGTGCATGAGATTTTCGCTTATCTTTATCTTTAGATTTCTGATCTTTGTGGCTGCCATCATGCACAGTGAGTGCATGCGCCCTTGGGCCTTTGATTGCGCCCATGTTGATGAGCTTGGTTTTCTCTTGTGTCAAGGATTTGATAAAGTCCTCAAGAGAAGGCATCTTCCAGCTGGCTCCAGAGGAGAATCTGACAGTATGGAATGTGGATACGAATATAGATAATTCATGACCAAGCTTGGAGAGAATAGTGAGAACCATTTTTTTCTCCTCCTTCAATTTATCAACCCCGCAAGCTTTGAGTTGTGACAGTAAATCCTTGAATTTTGTAAAGAAATCTTGGATATTCTTGAAGCTTTTTTGATCCAATGTGAGAAGCTCCACCTCTAGCATGTGTCCCCTCAATTCATCCTGTTTTCCAAATATCCCTTCCAATATGGTCCAAGCTTCATTGGGAGTCTTACAGGAAGATATATGAAAAAGGAGATCAAGAAAAATAAGACTGGAAATTGTTCCGAGTGCCTCATCCATGCAATTTAAGTACTTGAATTTTTCTATGGCTGATGTCGGCTCTGTATCTGTATTCATGGTTAACCTATACAACCCTCTAGATCGGAGATGTATGGTTATTTTCTCCTTGCATGCAAAATAGTTGTAAGGTGTAAGAATGAATTCTTTTTGAAATTCCATCTTTCCGTTGTCTTCAATCTTTTGTACCTGCAAAATATTTTGGTGTAGCTTTTTCTTAGCAGTCTGTCAGCTCTGATACCATGTAAATGTGTTGACCTACACATAATAGATCTATATAAACAATGATACACGCATTTGCAGAGAGAATTGGAAAAAGAAGAAGGAGAGAAAGAATGGAAAGAATTCTCATTAACCGTTTTGAATAATGAATAATTTACACATGATATACTCTGTATAACTCAATGAGTTCGACTTGAGGTGAACCAAGTCACCATAGTGGTAGTCTAGAGTGATCTGGACACACACCAGCAATTACGGTAGTGAACTGCCACATATTCTAGTCTCTCAGGCAGTTACGGGAGTGAACTACCACCTAGTTGAGTTAACTAGTCAACTAGTCTTCAGTTAATTGACTGAATAGAAAGTACTGAGGAGTTAACTCAAGGAATCAAGGATAATGCACCACTTTGGTGATGATACCAAGGCAAGGTCGAATTAACATGGTGATGATCTCAATGTTGCATGGTGATGATCGCAATGCAACATCTAAACTTAACTCAAATAGTCAAATAGGAGACTGGATAATGACTAATTAAGACTAATAAACAAATAAAAACCTTATGAGAAATAAATCCTAGGTGTGTGTGAAGTAACTCCAACACATGCATGTTGAGTTAGCCTTAACTCAATGAAAGAGTTAATAAGTTAAATATGTTTTTAGGTCAAAGCAGGTGGTTTTGTATCCATGGATTGCATGTAATGAAGCCTATTAAAGGCTTGGTGAACTCCATTGTAAATGGGCCGCGAGGTAAGCAGTGAAGGCTTATTTGGTTGGTTTGGTTGGATTTGGTCAAATTTGTTCGAATGCAAAGTTCAAGGTGGAGTAGTGTGTCTGGTTTAGAAAGGAGGGTCTGTAGAAAGGTTGATGTGTTGGTAGGTCAATCAAGTGTTTGTGTTAAGAACCAAACAACAATATAGCATAGAAAAACCTCAGGAAAAGTACTCAACGCCTTGAAAAAGAGATAATTTCAGATAATAAGCCTCTTCGAGGGGGCAACCTCCTTTTACCCCACTTAAATGTTCAAGTCCAAGAT
>ML782175.1:144770-182052 GCA_009831015.1 Picea engelmannii
AAACTAGCACCGATTAGACATCAATTCAAAACCATTTTAGTGAGTGTGACAAGGACAAGATCACTCGGCTATTTTTTCACTTTTAAGGAGTCTGAAAAAATATTAACTATGGACTCCGTCAGGAATATTCTTATGGACCAATTTAACGAGTGTGAAAGAATAAGGTCACTCGACGATCTTTTCAATTTTAGGGAGTCTGAAAAGAGCTTAACTATGGACTCCGTGGGGGTTTATTTTTTGTAAATTTAGTCCCTCGGGCCCGAAAAGGAATAAAATTATACTTGAGAGTACTCTTCTAAAGAATGGGAATTCGATAGAGTATACCTTTGTTCGTACAGCTGACCATCTGGACCGAAAAAGGGGTAAACTACCGCTGGACAGACGTGACTTCAAATTTCAGTTTAACGAGCGTGAAAGGTCACAAGATCGCTCAACAATCTTTTCATTTTTAGAGGGTCTGAAAAGGGCTTAAAAGGAGACCCGTTATTTTTTGGGAGTCCTGAGGGTGAGACAAAGAGTGAAAAAGACTCATGCAAATGAGGCTCAAACTCATATTCAAAGAAGACTATACGGACTTCTGAGCCTACAGTGTTTTTAGAAACGGCATGGACACCATAATGCAACCAGGACCTACCTAGGGCCAATGTTATGGTAAGCTCTACCACCAAGTCGCGAAACTTCTAGAGAAGATATGACGATTCTGTGTCACAACCTGATGAGATCGATCCTATAGTATAAGAAAAAGGCAACGAGATGCAAAATTTGGGGTGGTATCCTAACCTATATGCTCAAGTTGATTTTTGAAAACATTTTTTTTTTATGGACCGTCAATATTTTTTCAAAACTCAAAAAAAAGTGTCCCAATACCTGATCAAATCCCTCCCATATAACTCCTGGATCACTCTAAATGGTTTTTGGTATAAAGAAACTAATACGGGGGGCCAAAAAAGTGACAAAAAGAGGCCAAAAAGTCTATAAGTAGAAGCTGGCAGCTCATTATCACCATTACTGATTTGGAAATTGACTCTGGAGCCAAAAGACCCCCTTTGCCAAAAACAGTGATTCTGGGAGCTACAGTGGATGAAACGAACTTCTTCTTGGACCAAGTAAGTAAAAACTCCCTTATCTAGCTATTTAATACTTCAATTTAGTCATTTAGTTTATTTTTTGGGTGGGCGTCGACCTTAAAAAGGTCGGCCCTAGGTACATGCAGGCAGAGTGAAGTCTTCCCACGTGTATACGCGACTGTCACCTCTACAAACTGCATGTACCCCCCTTTGTTGATGAAAAAGTAAAAAAAAGAAGTATTGACCCTCCTTTACCTTGTTGTGTTAGCAGGATGTATGTCTAGTGGAGGGAAAGGGAGCATGAGGCAATCAGTGAGTTGGTTGTTGTAGATACGAATGTTGTGGCTATGTTAATGCAATGCGGTTTACTCAAATTCTTTCTATGTCCGTTTATGCATGCGCAACCAAGGATACTGAATGCCTTGATTGATTACTGGCATCCTGATGCAGAGGCATTTATGCTAGAGGGGCAATCATTGGTGTCCACCACCAAGGATATTTACTTTCTGACTGGATTCTCAAGGAGAGGGGAACCAGTCAATTTCCAGACTTTTCCTGCGGGGCCGAGCAAGATCTCGGAGTTGATAGCTAAGCACTGTGAGCCTGGGACTGAACGTGTGGGTTCCTAGGTACCCATTAGCAAGATTACCAACTTAGCGCTACAGACTATCTTGTTACTGATTGGGCGGATTACCGGATCAACACCTGTGCATCAGGCTTCGCGCGCATAGATGAACTGTGCCATCCAGTGCATGAATGCACAAATTTTTTATTGGAGTACCACACTGCTTGAGTGTATGAAGAGGCAATTGACAGATTTCCGAGAGTGGACACAGAGGAACTTTGGGTTCCGGACCATCTTGTGCTCGTTCTTTTTTGAGAGAGTTCTGAGTTTCAGTCCTTGGGTTGTAGTACGAGGACATCTAGCCTCTTTCCCTGCAATGTGTAGATGGGCAAAGTTACTGTCGCGACAGGGTGGTGGAAGGACCGTTGAGTCCTTCGACGACGACTTCTTTGCTTGGCTATCATGACATATCCTTGTTATCGAGGACTACCCGTATGCAGGGATAGATTTCTCTAGAGATCCAGAGATACCCATGCCTCCTGGTGAGGAGCGAGGGGAGATGGGTAAGTCTCCACCTTTGTATTTATTTTTTTTTTGCATATGTAGTTTTTATGTCTTTTTGTTATATATATCATTTTTTTGTATGCCAGAGTATTTGACGGGTAAACGTTTGTTGCATGTAGATGTGGGACCCGTGTGACCTGTCGACTATGCATGGAACATGCGTCATCCACGGCCAGAAGTCGCGGCTGCCGTCGCTGGGGGAGCAGTAGTAGCAGGGAACCTCCTAGCCGGAGAGGCTGAGAGGGTCCTTAGACGAGTTGAGCGGAACTTTACTGCGCTCACTCGCACAGTCCCAATGGCAGAGATAGAGGACCTGCCTCCATCCATGCAGCCTCATGTTGTGGGGGCACCTCGGACATGGGTCCGATTTTTTTGGCATTTAGCCCGTGTTGTAGATGATTATAACAGGGCCCATAGGCCCTGAACAGACTTTATACTTTTTATGTGCCACGAGCACCTATTTGTATATATTTTTTGAGGGCATAATCCCAGCGACTCGTTACTATTCCCATTCTTGAGGCGCTTACGTCCATCTATGTACTCTAGTTATTTTATGATGTTTATATATGGTTTTTATCTTTTTTGTGTCTTATGGATTATGTGTGCAAAAATGTATTTACATGTTTATGTCCATGTTCTTTTTATATGTGGGCGAGATGCCAATCTAAAATTTGATTAGCTAGAGTATCTGTAATTTGGTTTAATCTCCTAGGAACATGAAAATATGTAATATAATCAAAGTTTCGTTCTAAGAGACGTACCCTAAGGAATCGTCGGTGTAAAGTTGGATCATGAACCTGGTATACTCTGTTTAGCTGGGACACAACTAGTTGAGTGTCGAGATAGACCCGAAGATGAGAGATACCCAATGACAAGGCGTCACGAAGAAACTCAATAACTGCACTATACTCAGCGACATTATTTGTGGTGTCACCTAAGCATATACCTCTGAAAGATAACAACTAACCCTGAGGCGTAAAGATTACCCAGGCTACGGAGGCAAGCCTTCGTGTGTGTCGACTAGCACCATCTGCATACCCAACGAACACTTCAGACTCACTTGAGATCTGCCATATTGACGAAAGATAACATCAATGACATGTCCATAACACTTTAAAAGAAACTTAAAAAGTAATAGTACAAAGACTATACATATGTTACAAAAAGTTACCCACAGTGACCTATCTATGAGTAATACTTCTTGAGGTAGAGCCCATTTCTAGGCTCCCCCAACGCATTACCTTCAAAATCAACAAAACAATAAGAACCCTTTTTTAATACCTCTTTGATAATGAAGGGTCCGAACCACATGGGTTTAAACTTTGTTTCCCCCAGGGGGTCCTTGTCTTGGTCATAGACCAGGACAAGTTCGCCTTCAGAGAAAATCTGAGGACGAACGGACCTATCATATTGACACTTGACCTTATGTTTGTGAGCCTCATTGGCCAGGGACGCATTGCGACGCTGCTCATCAAGTTGCTCAAGGTATACTAACCGTTCTTCAAGTGGAAAAGTGTCTGGCAATAAATGTACTGCCAATTTCAGAGATGGGATTTGACATTCTATGGGCAAGACTGCCTCCAACCCGTAAACGAGTTGAAAAGGTGAGAAACCAGTTGCAGTCTTAACAAATGTTCGATAAGCCCATAATGTCGAGTATAACATCAAATGCCAATTTGACTTGGCTGAGTTGATAGTTTGTTGTAGAATCGTCTTAAGAGTTTTGTTTACAGCTTCCACCTGCCCATTGGCTTGGAGGTAGTAAGGTGATGAATGTTCCTGTCGTAACCCAAGCTTTGATGTTAATTCGTTCATCATTTGATTTTTAAAGTGACTGCCATGGTCAGTGAAAATCTCTCTCGGGACGCCGAACCTTGCTATGATTTGGTTGAATAAGAAGAGAGTTGCAGTCTCTCCATCATATTTAAATGTTTGCATAGCCTCGACCCACTTAGTGAAGTATTCGACAACTACGATGATATAGCGATGCCCCCTTACTGACGGGGGGTTGCATGTAGTGTAATCAATCCCCCACTTTGATGACAGGAAACATAGGAGCGGGATGTGCCCTCGTCTTCCGAGAAAAGATTTGGCACGGATGGCACTTCTTGACCGATTCGATACAATCTTTGATAAGTGTAGGCCAGAAGTAACCTGCTCGTAAAATCTTTTGGGTTGTTGCCAACCCGGATAAATGACCGCCACACACTCCAGTATGGAAATCGTTGAGCACTATGATGGCCTCCTCATGAGTGAGACATCGACGCAAGATGTAGTCTACACCTCTCTGATACAACGTATCATCGAGTATGAGATAATTCTTAGCCTGATGGCGTATCCGCCGACGCGCGTCATGAGAAGCAGAGGTGGGGAACTTCGAAGTCTGGAGATAGATAAGTATATCTCCGTACTAGGGGTCTGAAGATTCAATCAAAAACATATCCCCCCCGGATAGGCGATTCCTCAGGCACAACATCACCTGACTCAACCGGAAGCTCCGAAATAAGTTATGCGAAGACCAATGACTTCTTAGACTTTGTTGAAATGAAGTCTAAGTCTAATTCTTGGAGGATGACCATCCACCTACTGATTTTTCCTCCTAAAACTCGTCGCGCCAATATGTACTGGAATGGATTCATGACAACAATGACGGTGGTCTGGCGAAACAGAACATAGTTACGGAACCATTGAACAACATGAACTACTACCAATGCAAGTTTTTTGATATGCGAATAATTAAGTTTTGGCCCTACGAGGCCTCGGCTCAAGTAATAGATCACGTATTCTGAAAATGAATCATCTTCCTGAACTAAAACCATGCCTATGGTTGACTCTACGGCAGCCAGATATAATAAGAAATCTTTGTTATAGTTAGGTGGTCGTAGCAGAGGTGCGGTTGTGAGGGCGTGTTTTAATGCATCAAAAGAGCGTTGAGCAGCTTCGTCCCAGAAAAAAGGAACGTCTTTCTCTAGTAAACGCATAAAGCCCTTGGTGATTTCAGCATAGTTGGTGATGAAGCGTCGTAAGAAGTTCGCCTTGCCTTGTAGACTCTGAAGTTGTAAGATTGTGCGTGGGGGGGGGCAATTGGATTATTGCCTCCACCTTAAGAGGATCGACCATGATCCCTGTTGTTAATACGATGAAACCTAACAAACGTCCTGATGTTATGCAGAAGTTCCACTTGTTTGGATTCAAGCGAATCCTGAAGTAGCGACAGATTTCGAAGATTAGTCGAAGGTGCATGGGATGATCCGTTCGCTTGCGAGAGCGTGACACTAAATCATCTAGATAGGCCTCGACTATATGCTTGAGTTCATGAAACACAAAAGACATGGCCCGCTGGAAAGTGGCTCTAACATTTTTAAGGCCAAAAGGCATCTTACGATATGCGAATGTACCCCACGGACAAATGAATGTCGTTTTGTGTTGGTCTTCAGGTTTGATTTGGATTTGATTATATCCTGAAAAACCATCCATGAACGAAAAGGCTTCACAACCGGCACATTCATCAATGATCTGGTCAATGAATGGTGTTGGAAAATTATATTTGGGACATGCCTTGTTCAAATCACGGAAGTCGGTACATACACGAATCATGCCTTGTTTTTTATTGACCGGCACGGTGTTTGACACCCATTGAGTCAAATGAATAGGATAAATGAAACCTTCCTTGAGCAATTTCTCAACCTCAATCTTGATGGCTGCTGCTGTCTTAGGATTGACTGGATGAAGTTTTTGTCGAGCAGGCTTGGCATCAGGATACGTTGTGATTTCATGTTCGACTATTTTCGGATCGATACTTGACATTTCCTCATAAGACCAGGCAAAAATGTCGCGTAATTATTTGAAAAGATCCGTGTAAATTTGAATCTCTTCGGGGGAGCAATCCGCTCCGACGAAGACATTCTCCACGACGCCAGGGTTTCGGGAGATGTTGATGGGTATAGTTTCGGCGATAGTCACCATATTGCCCTCAGCATAAATTTCCTGTGTAGCTAAGAGGTTAATAGGACATGGCTGATCTCCCGTCATGGTAACAGTGAATTCTCCTGCTTTGATTCGGCTTACTCTAGGAGAAATTAGGATCTGTGATGAAGATCTTCCCAAGGTTTTTCTGGACTAGTCATTGCTTCGATTACTACTTCGTCAGAAGGCAAGACTAAGTCTAACAAATCGACGTTAGCAAGAGAACCCTGAGCCCAAATAGGCTCTAGAAGTGGATCCAACTCTTGTACCGGAGTCAAATCAGGGTTAGCTGAGGCTTGCTAGACTAAAGAGTATGCTACTTCAGCAGTTGACAAGGGCATGGACATGCCTGAGTGCCCTATCTCATCCATCGTGGTTGATGGGGAAGGAAGAATCCAAGGATCGTCATAGTAAGTCATGTGGAACGACAAAACTTGAAAAATCTCAACCTTATGGTGATTAAATATAAATTTGAATTCATCGTGAGGAGGTGGGTAATCGAAGGTACCCATCAAGGACAGGCACAAACCAACTCCTACGTTAACGACACCTGTTTGAGGATTATCAATCATGGGGACCGTGGATGCCCCCAAAGCTGGGTCAGGTCTAGAGAAGGACAATTGATCAATGGTCACTATCCGACCCTCATGTAGAAACAACAAGACTCGGAAAACTGTAGCAACCACAGCTTGCATAGCATAAGTCCAACTCCATCCTAACAAGAGATTATAGTCAAGGGGAGCATTGACTACCTCTACTTCGACACACACGGTCTTCGCTCCTAACTGCACAGGGAAAGAAGGAACGATGCCATGTGGTCGGAAAGAACGACCGTCGAAAGTAGTGAGGAGAGTAGGTGATGGAGACAAAGCGGTCTGGCCAATGGCCTTCCAACATGCTAATGACATAACGCATGTCGAGGCTCCCTCGTCGACCACCGTGCGGAAGATATTTCGTGTAAAAGTTTTCGTGGGATGAGCCACTACTATTTGAAACGCTACGTGATAAGGCATATGAGGTTTTAAGTCAGTTGTATCTAACATGATGGTACCCGGATTACAAGTCTCAGTAGAGCCCAAAGTAGTTAACAAGGCTTTCTTCTGAGCAGGGCAACTTTGGAGGACCTCCAAAGTAGACATCGCACAAGGGGTTTGTGATAAATTCTCCACCACAGAGTAATTCTAGGCGGCCCTTGCATTTGGGTTGTGAGAAGCTTTCTTAAATGGACCCTTTGGAATGCGTGTCATTGTTTCTCCCAACGTCTTCTCGATCTGTAGAGGAAGAGATGGGAGGTCAGCTTCTTTACCCTTCTCAGAAGCCCTTAGTTTACTATAGTCGTGCGCTCTAGTCGTTATGAAAGAATCACCCCTAACCATATATACGTTCGCGGATGAGGCATTGTTTAGAGGAGGGAAGGTTTCTTGGCTGCCCCCTTTTGTGCTTGTAGAGGCTTGAGTTAAATTTTGCCCATGTTGAAAGGGATTAGTCAACACTGCTTGTTGTTGCTGTGTGACAAACTTTTGGGCCTCTGCAAGTTGAGGACAAAGATGGGTCGGGTGGTCTTCCGCACACAAGTTGCACGGATACCTCACCTTTCGTTTTTCCGTGGTGTCCCCGCCAGCATTATCAGTGGGTTTTTTATCCCCCTTACCCTTCTTTCATTGTTTTTTCTTCCCTTCAGGCTGTTGGGTGGCCTTTGGGTTAGTCGACTGCACTGAGTGGACTTCCAACGTTTGGGTAGGAGGAGCAACCAAAGCAGTAGTTTGGCTAGCCACTGAGTGTTGTATAGATAATTGTTGCAATTGTTTTGTCAATTGCTCAGCGGGCTTGGTTTGTGCTGAACCAACAATACCATCGGCATGTGGTCTAGCTCTCTGTCTAGTTTTATCCAATATCAATCATGGTGCATCCAGCAGGATGTTGTATAATAAACCAGACTGAGAATAGATGAGCTCAAACTGTTGTGCCCTCATGATGGCATCTTCTTCAGAGAAAACTCTGGAAGTCGCAATGTCTTTGGATAATTGTGGGACCAGAGACTTAAGGAACCACTCAAGAAGGAATGCTGGTGGGACTGGTACTTTGATTAGACTCTTCCGGCGTCTCCACTCTCGGATATGATCAGAGATATGGTCCGCTGTTGTCTGTTCGAAATTGGCGAGTAGCTCTATGCTAGCGTCGTATCTCACAGGTAACTAGAAATGGTTAAGGAAGGCCATCGCCATTTCACCAAAAGAAGAGTATCTTGAACGATCGAGCTTGATGTACCATTTCGCGACACTCCCGATAAGAGTGCGTTGAAACACTCGCAATTGTACGGAGTCATATTTTAATGAGTTAAATGAACACCAAAGATGGAAGGTAGTCACATGATCATCTGGATCTTCATTAGGCTTGGCCTCGAACTTTGGAATGTCTGAAGGAAACTTCGTTGGCATATGAGGCCAACGTGGATCGTGACAAATAAGATCATTTAACAACCTTGTCAAATCTGGCAAGTGTAACGTCGCCAGGAATAGTAGTTTGGGTTGTTGTTGATAAACTGGGAAAAAGGGTCCTGGGGTTTGACTGGCACCAGGTTGCCAGGAAAAGTTTGGCTGCTAGCCCGGATTCTGGTAGAAACCATGGCCCTGACCAGCATAAGGATTTTGCATCTGTGGAGACATCATCGGCTGATTTCCCATAAAGGACATAGGGTGTTGGGCATGCATCATGTTCGAAGGACTTTGGGAAGGATTACACCATGCCAGTCCCGATGGGAGAGGCATAGTGGTCTGTCCAAGGTTCCATTGACTGTGAAAAGAATTACCCCAGAACGACATTCTAGAGGAGGGAACAGATCCTTGTCCTGAATTCCAAGGTCCTGCTATATGTGCCCCCTGCGCAGGAATAGTACCCTGCGCCGGAGTAGACTGTCCAAAAATGGGATTTCCCCCAGACGGGAAAGCGGTGGATGAAAAAGTGTTGTTACCAAACGTCTCATTCCAAACAAACAGTGTTGAAGCTACCAGCATACTGTGCACAGGTGTTCCTTGACTCCCTGCTCCAAATAAACTAGTGTGTACAGGCTGCCCGGCGGACTGCTGATGCGGACCAGCAAGCGAAGTGGACGAAGGAGGGATATGACCTCCTGCGTAAGGAAAAGCGTTGGAAGGGACAGGAGTGCCCCCAAGTTGACCTTGTAGGGGAGTGTTAGAGCTCCCTGCTCCCAGACCCAAAGTCTATAAAGTGGAGTAAGCGAGTGCAGGACTTGTACCCGAACTAGGCATACCATATGAGAACGGAGGGCATGTCGTATTAGGTGTGAAGGGGGTTGTGGCCGCCGCCATAGACGGGTTCAGTCCACTGTGCGACATAGTTGCGGCCGAGACCATGGTGGATCAGACCAACGACGGTAAGTTAGGAGATGATTCTCCTGTGGTAGCAACTGTGGTGGGAATGGAAGAATTCCCAGAAGAAGTAACAACATTTGTTTCCATAGCTTTGTGAGGCATTGAATGGAGTTTGTAAAATTGGATTGGTACAATAACCAGTGGCCAGGTATCAGTGGTTGGGGTTTCAACTGAGCCAAGAGTGGTGGTTGATTCCTCCGAGAGTTGTTTGGGCACAAAGGTTTGTAATCCGGTCACTTCGAAAGACCCTTGTTGGTCTAGCTTCTGCCTTAATGGTGGTGGGGATGGCTCCAGTGTAACCGGCGGCAGGCCCAGAAGCCTTCGTGACTGACAGAGCTCGGGATCCTCCACTGTGTGAGAATATCCAAGACACACTAAGGTATTCTACACGTTCAAAAAGTAACACCCACTAAAAATAAGCCCCTAAGAGATAAGACAAGCAATCACTAAATTATTTGGAAGAACAGTTACACCAACCAACACTAGAGAAACTTACCGGTGCAAGTGCAACTTGAATACGGAAGCACCCTCCGGGTATACTCTACAAAGCGTGGCCCGATGTCTGTCCTAGGTACCGTGGTATACCCCTGGAGTCACCCATGTACGTCCCTAAAAAGATTGGCAACTAGGTTGCCAGCACGCGAACAGTCACCAGGCGGGTACAGTCGAAAGTTAGGTAGACCACAATGAGCAGGGTATCAAGCTTGAAACCTGTCAAGGGTATCGAGAGAAAATGGTCCGGAAGACAACTAAGGACCTCGAACGGATTCGAGACCCATGAAGCCCCGTGGCAAATGCAAATGACAGAATCCAAAAACAAGCCCTCGATATGTGTTCTCCACTACGATTGGTCTGGCTTTGGAGGGGTTATCTCCGCTACCTTTCCGCACACGACCTCGTGTTTATCCCCTGTGTTAGAGGGGAGTCCCAGATAACTTCCACGAAACTAGACTTAGACACTCCCTATCGAAAACTCTAATGTTTGGTTTTGAATGGCCTTGGAGAGTTTCCTCTCCAACCTAATCCAAGGCCCTAGTCCTGAACTAGTTTGTGAACCCTACAAACAAAAAGTCTAATAGATTTTAAGTTGGCGTTGCTTTTATGGTTTTTTATTACGTCAAGGGGTATGAGGGTGAAACTAATGATGTATAAAGACAAAAGAAAAAATGAATGAAAAAAGATGGAAACAAAAGACTTTTTCTAAATGCAAAATTTCAACAACTTTTCACAAAGAAAGATTTCTTTTTCTTCTCAATTTTTCTAAGATTTAATACAGCAAACATAAAGGAATTTCGCTCAACTACGAGCTACTTATGCTCTAAATGCACTGCAAAAAATTACGAAATAAAAGACTTCTCCCTAGCTAATGATGCAGTAACACACTCTTCAAACAAAGAAGAAAATGAAAAGAGAGATTTTTTTTATTTAAGTGCTAGTAAAGCAACAAAGGGAAAATATCGATAAGCACAAAAACAAGAAAAAAAAAATCTGGCTTAAAGCGCAGATCGCAAAGAATCAAAGTAAAGACACACAATGACAATCAAGAAAACAAAGACTCTTACGCTTGTCTAAAAACCATAATTTTTTTTTTTTTTTTTTTAATATTTTCTGTCAACTATCAACTGAGAAAACGCAGGCTAAGGGTAAGATGACCTAACTTACTGACTTTTCAACCCTAGACTCAAACACTTGAGAGGAATATTTCTCATCAAAGGAGGGGATGACTGACCCACCCTGAACAAAAAGTAGCCTGTTAAGCACACTACTGTTACTAAAATAGCACACGTGCAAACGCGTGCTGAGCTGAAACAAGAAGCGTGTACACGCAGGCTGACCTTTGTACTGGCCGCATGTATGTCTAAATTCTAAGACAAAAATGAAAACAGACAGTCCAGACCAGGAAGAGACCTCTAGTATTGATAACCAGGGTCCCTTGAAGGCTTGGATGCTCTTTCTAACAGAAAAGAAAAATAATGCAAGGAATAACAAGGCGAAAAAAACAATCTGAGATAGCATTGTGAACCAGCAAGACTCAGACAGGATTCCAGAAAACCCCCTGAGAATGTATAATTCTGACAGAGAAGAGGAGGACTGCCTCTAAGGTTCTCTGAATTCCTACACGTTACTGTTATCCCTATAGCTAGCGTTCACACGCGGGCTGTAAGAGGATAGGGTGCGGGTACACATGTGCAGGCCTTCTGCAGGCCGCATGTACCTCTGTGTGTCCCGACAACTACCATCAAGCAAAAGTTAGGGAAAAATGGTATGAAGAACTAGGCTCCCTGCTAGCTCGGACCTTACAGAAAAAGACAGGAAAAGAAAAACAAAAAACCTAATCTTTAAACTACCCAAAAAATTTAAAGAAATCCAGAAACCCTAAAGAGTATTGTCCCCAGTACGGTCGTCAATTCTGTTGTTGTGAAAAATACCCTACAGACTAGCAAACTAGGGTCAGACTTGCATGCAGATTTTGACCGAAAAGAAGTTACTTTTTACCTACAACCCAAAACTTAAACCCCTCTTTCACAGTATATACATGGAAAATGACTACTAACCTTGTTACCGACGTTCGATGTAGATCCTCCGTTGCGCTTTGACCACTTGCTTGCGCTGCTCCTTCCACAGATGACTTGCAATCAAGACAAATAACAACTATGCATGCATGCTACTTCTCTACTCAAGGGTTAGAAATCAAGCATATATTAACCAAACCATAGATAATTCATGCATTGGGACGTGAAAAGTATTCTTTTATTACTTTGAAAATGAATCAACTTACAATCAATGCTAAGACCGACCATCGCTCCTTGAACCTGATCCTGGGCTCCTCTTCTTCTATCCTCCAACTGCTTTGCGTTAAATCTCCTTTGGCATGAGGAAAGTCTAAAGGGTTGGGACAATGGATTACGGAAATGGGCAGAGTTTCTTCGCTATGTTTTTTCCTCCTCCAAATGGTACCCCTACCCCTTCTTTTATAGGCTAGAAGGAGCTAGGGTTTTGGACGAACCCTCGACCATGCATGGCCGGGAGTTTCAGTTAACTGACCCATAGCTTTTTGTTTCGTCGGCAACTTTTATTTTTCCGTTCTTTGTTAGGTACACGCGGGCTGTAGTGGGCCAACCAACGTACACATGCATGGAGTAATGGGTTAGGGCGCGTGGGCCTTTACACAAGAGGATTTTCAAAGAGTTGTTCAGCAGAGTTTTGGTAAAGAAGGGATATGAGTTGGCTTGATGCCAGGTAAGCATGTGTGGTGCAATTTAGGGTTATAACACTTAGTGTGGGAGTCAAAATCAACAGTCAAGGCTATCTCATGATCCTGGGCACTTAGTGTGGGAGTCGGAATCAACAGTGAAGGTTATCTCATGATAACTTATTCTAAATATAGAAGAGGTAATGAGAATATCTCCACCATCCTTATCTACATGAGATATCACATTTCTCTATTCTACATTGACACATGTTCAAGATAAACATTATCTCTAACACCATTGAGTTCAATCTAGAAGATGAGATTATACCAACCCCAATATCATGTTACTTTCCTTTCCATTAATTTTCTAGGATGAATGCATTATTAGAGAGGTTGGAAACAAATTGAGTCATTTATTAACAAAGCGTAACCAAAATAGAATCTATATTCTTGTAGAAATGGAGGTGGACTTGGAGAAGGGACTCTATGAATCTTTGCAAATAAATCTAGACAGGAGGAGTGACCATCAAGCATTAAATTGTGAGTAGAAGAGAATCCCCATTTAAAGAAACAATCAAGGAAGGAACCTAAATTCAAGATGATCTTAAGCAAGTGAAGTAGTTTTTGGTGAAAGTGGTCGTGTTATCCAAAATCAACACAAGAAGGTTCTCCCTCCTCAAGCAACAACAAATTTGAATTTGTTGGGGACTTAGAGAAAATGATAAATCTTGAAAATACATAGAAGGGATTTGAAGAGGAATTGACAACATCTCTCAACTTTGAACCTTCTCATCCTAGTAATGGTAATAATATAGACTGATCCTTTGAAGATCCATTTTCCAATGTTCAATAAGAAAATGAAGAAATAGGAAAGGAAAAAAATGAAAAAGATGTAGAGAAATTAGAGAAAGAAGACTAGGAAATAAAGGAGGAACATAGGAATTCAGGGCCAAAACAACATTTGAAGCCCTCTAAATCCATATCCTTTATTAAAGTCCTAAAAAAGACTCAAAATCTCTAACCTCTCCATAGAAGGGAAAGGAAATCCAATCTAAACATAAACAAACATTCACCTAAGATGTTAAACAACCCTAGAAAGAAAGAAAAAAAAAAAATATATATATATATATATATATATATATATAAAACTTTGTAGTCAATTCTAATATAAATAAACTCTAAAAAAAAAAAATTAACTTTTCTCCCCTTTTCCACACAGGGAGGTTGGTTATATGTGAGATTCTCAATCAACAGCTATGTTATCTTTTTATAAAATATAATATTTTTTTTTATATATATAATATATCATTTCTTATAAAATATTTTTTATATTATTTCAATTCTTTTATATTAATTAATAAAAAAATTATATTTTAATAAATTTGATATCTTAAAATTTAAAATAAATTTAAATATTTAAAATGTTATGACAATATAGTTAATTATTTTTTATTTTTATGAGATTGAACATCTTTCATACTAAACTACCAAACCCTTAACCTTATTAATCCCTGCCTTCGACTCAGGGACTATAGTATTAGCAGCGGTCAACTATGTTGATCGCCTATTATTATGTCCATTTTGTAATATTAAGTGGTATATTTTGTATCATTTTTATAAATTTTATCTTATATTGTAGATTATTTTTATTAATTTTTATTTTTGAAAAATTAAAAATCATTTTTATGATTTTCCAAAATTTATATTTTCATTTTTAACCCTTAACCTTATTAATCCCTGCCTTCGACTCAGGGACTATAGTATTGGCAGCGGTCAACTATGTTGATCGCCAATTATTATGTCCATTTTGTAATATTAAGTGGTACATTTTGTATCATTTTTATAAATTTTATCTTATATTGTAGATTATTTTTATTAATTTTTATTTTTGAAAAATTAAAAATCATTTTTATGATTTTCGAAAATTTATATTTTCATTTTTTTTTTGTTGATCCTCATTAACTAAATATTCCGATATTCCGGTGGAGGGAAAAATGATTTTCTTAATTTTCACCATTTAAGATTCATTTAAAAAATAAATAAATTTGATTAAGACCCACCGCCTCCCCACCACTCTGCACGATATGTACCCGACAGTCTGCATGATGTGTACCCAATAATATAAGCTATGAGTAGCACCTTCCACCTGGCTACCATCTCCCACCGCCATGCACAATGCCTTGTACCTCGCTACCTCCATGCAAAGTGTCTTTCCACACACTGCACATTGCTTTCTTCTTGGCTACGGTCTCCTAGAGTGGCTAAAGGAGATGGGAGGTCTGCTCCAACCCACTGGATAGTTGACCCCTCTCCTCCATAAACACAAGAGTGCCCTGGATAGTTGACCCCTCTCCTCTATAAACACCATAGCGTCGAAGAATATGAACAAAGAAACTTGATGTAACGACGTCCTATCCGGAGGAAGGGGATATTTCCCCCCTACAAAATCCAAGAGATGAAGGGAAACCACTCCTAAGAAGGATGTGAAGGATTATTCCTTCAAGCTCAACCCTTTCCAGTTGAATCCATCCGATGTCTAAAGCAGGGTGTGTCAGGGTGTGTCTGTTTTGGTAACTTAATTTTCACCCTCTCTTGAATTTCCGTGTTGACAAAGATCTTACATTAAATCCTGTAAGATTCAAGACAAAATCAAAGTTAAACTTGTGGTAAAAAGCATGAACCAAAAATGAACACAAAAAACATGCATAGAAATTGCAAAAAAACAAGAGAATCATGTTGGGTTCCATCTGCTTACCCATTTGTTCATAGGTTTTATCCTTAGGAAATAGAAAAAGGCCTTTAGGCGAGAGAATTGGGATTTTCTCTTTTGGGGGGAATAATCCAATGGAATGAAACTCTTTGCATCTCTGTCCACTCTTTATGAAATGAAACCTATTCTATTTGTTTCTCCCGTGATATTTTTGTTGATCTTACCAGACTAAGCATGATGCCCACTTGTAGTCACACAAGTTCAGGAAGCGTACAAGTTCAGGAAGAAGATTATGAATGAGAACTACACTCTTGTTTTCCCTTTCTAGCAACCACAGACCATAGATGTATAGCACCTTCAATGTTGTGAAGGCCTCCAGTATGTCCAGAACTCTCTCTGCTAAAAAAATTAATGGCTTCCAATAACCCAAATACAACCACAATCCAACAACATTGCTGCCACACTGCATTTCAATTTGAAAAACTAAATATGAAAGTTTGCGAAACAACATTGCATTTATTCTCAGATCCTGCATCTTGGTATCTAGCGCCAAATTTAGAGTTCTGATCTTCAGACAGTTCATCGTTAAAACCTCCACCCCACCACGTATAGATAAATGTGTAATAGCACACGAATAAATCTAATCCATTTTGAAATGAGTAAATCCAGTGCCGATACAAGTAGGTTGTTGTAGAAGCTGTGAAAAATTTCAGCGAGGGTCATTGGCACGCCTCTTCAATCCAGCGCCTCCCTTCTGCAAAACCAACGACATTTCAATGTAGAACTGCACCGTCAGTGGGTTGGAAATGTCTGTTCGATAGCATCTCCAGTAGCCATTCCAGGGAAATAACAGGCGTCCTTAGGCCAACGCAGCAACCTATGGTAAGTTTCTGAAGAAATGGAGCATGAGATATAAAGCAGGATAAAGAGTCATCTGTGAAATCCATGCCTTCGAAGGAGCAAGTAATGAGGTGGTCGAATCTAGAGAAATGGGACGAAAGATGCATGAGAATGTAGTTGGAGATCCTGAGTGTATAATTTCAAATTATCAACAAGTGGTTCTATCACTAAAAGGTGACTCGAAGAGTAGCAGCAATATTAGTTGTATCACAAACTGGGTAGAAATCTTTAAAACCACTAATATAAAATTTAAATTTAATAATATTAACACTAGCACAGCAGTTAATTCGCGGCTGGTGAACGTCAAATAATGAAAGAGTTACCAATCGATAAAAAAAAAATCCAGCCAATAATGAAACTCTAACTGAGCTAGATAATGAAATTTTGAAGTATTCCAAAAGTTAATTATTTAAACTTGGCAATCATATAATGTTACAATAATTTCTTAATATGATTAGGTAAATGTTAAAAAGTAAACTGGTTAACTGATCCATTTATAAATGCAAAGAAGTTATCAACAATAAATCTGATCCATTGATTTTGGAGGACGACTAAGAATATGCCAGCATATTCAATGCATAACCATCAGATTAAAATTTAAGATTAAAAGATCATTAATTGTGCCCATCTCCAATAGGTATACACCTTTCGGCTTAATTAACATAAAATCTTAATTTAATAAATGCAAAGAAGTTATCAACAATAAATCTGATCCATTGATTTTGGAGGACGACTAAGAATATGCCAGCATCTTCAATGCATAACCATCAGATTAAAATTTAAGATTAAAAGATCATTAATTGTGCCCATCTCCAATAGGTATACACCTTTCGGCTTAATTAACATAAAATCTTAATTTAATAAAATTAATATCGTTTTTGTAATATGATATTTTAGAGAGTAAATAAATAAAATATTCAATTAAGGGACGTGAGCAGATCCCTGTTTCTCCAAAGCATGCGTACCCTTCAAGTGCATTTCCCATGCTTAGTACAATTTTCTCTATGAGACAAATTCTCTTTACTTTTCCGTCTAATGCATAAGTTTTTTTGTGAATAATAGATGATATTTTGCTAGAATAAAAGTTTCTTGTACAAAGCGTTTGTATCTCTAAACATGGATTGAAAAGGCTTATTATGTCTTTGGATGAATACAAGCCCTGCTCACCTGTCGTATAATTGCGTTTACCAGTGTGCCTCTCTCTCAAATAATAAGTTGGAAATCAACGAATACATGCAAAGAGATGTCAATGAAGTCTATTTTTCACTTGAGGGATACTTGCATCGCATCTGAAATTTTTGAGTCGAAGTTTCAAACTACTTTCCTAAATATTGTTTGGATACCTGCCTCAATAAGGATTGGTGAAATAAAACATTGCAGAAGACCGAATTCCTTCGTTAGAACTCACGCAAAATGACTTGGTTGAGTATCATTCCAACTCTCATTTAGATTCATAATTGTTGTAGCAAATTATTGTCCGGATTTTATAGGAAAGAAGTTTCCATATGTCATTGACAACAATAATGACGTTGGATAAAGACATGCGATGTTGCATAGTAGGGATAGATGGTGCAACCATCCAAATCGTCGAAACTCTTTGGTGAGATATAAATTGAATGATTCTCAACATATATGATGGTGTCGCATCTTTCTCAAAATTCCATAGCCCAAGAACTTGGGAGAATCGAGTGGACTTTTTCATTACAGTATTGAAATCTTTGTGATCATATTTGATTAATTAAAGCATGTGAATGTGTCACATGATCCGTTCAGAAAATCACAGATGGAGCATCATTAAACAAATAACCTGGGCCTAGTTGTCTGTAGAAGGGAAATGAGAATTTGCTAACAAAAGATTCACCTCCAGCTGTGCAGATTGTGCCATGTCCTCATTATTCCAACAATGCTGTATACAAAAGTGTTGTTAATCCTGAGCAATAACACTCATTGAGTCAGAGCCTAAGGGCTCCAAACATAATTTCTATCTGGTGGAGATAAAATCATACATGTTCTTTAATTTTCTTGTTGTCATACGCAATGTTCTACTGATATAGAGTACGCCAATGTACCGTCAACAAAAAAATACGCCACTTATGCATGAGCCTAAACATGGGCTCTGCTGGAAATAATGTTAACTATTAAAAACCGAAGTTGGATTTTGCTAAGATCATTGATTTGATCGTGTTTAACCCATCTCTATTGTGAAAATTCGAGTAGGATCTCATGGAGTCACTCTACCGTTCATAATGTCTGGTGAGACTAAGTATATTCATCCTCTGAAGAGTGCCTTCAAATTTATAATTGACGTAGCTTGTTTGATGTAAATGTGTTTTCCAAGGGTGTCATTGAGCCTCGTTGGAGCGTGCCACAATCTTCTTCCCTTCCATATTAAAATATGCTCATCATTAGAGTTAGATACATCAACCAACATGTCCACAATATGAGCCAAGGGATCCACGCAAATATAAATGACTTTGATTCCTATATGATGTGGCATCAAATGGCTCACCCACTTGACACCTAGGTAGGTGAGATGAATCACCGACGGCCTCAATAAAATAAAATGCTTCATTGATGAGAAAATAATGTCCATTAAGAGAGATAGATGTTTTAAATGTTTTTCCCACACTATCCTTATATGAAGAAAGGGAAACTTATTAGGGTTTCTCGATTTCATAATAATCATTTTTAATGATTTGATGGTGTTGAAATTTGGTAGCTTGGAGGTATTTCTTCATTGGCAGCGCTCAACATGCGGAAGTGACCAAACAAACCTTCTCCTAGTGACTTTATAATGTGTTTTTATAAAGTGATTTTATAAAGTTGAGTATTTTAATTTTTTAATGTAAATGTGACTTTATGATGTTATGGGTCACTTTATTAACTTAAGTGACCTCAACGAATGATTAAGTCGTGACCGTTGATCTCAAGGGAAAGTGAAGAGTCACTTAAGGGAGATAAAGGGTTAGAGGAGTTATAATTCAAAATTTCTTAAAGGTAGCTCATTAGGAGAAGGAGGGTGCACTTTTTAGGAGAGCTTGAGGGAAGGTGAAGGGGAACGCATCCCAAGGAGGTGTTCTTTTCTTGAGGAAAGAGCTACAACAAGAGGGACTTGGCATGCAACCCTGGGAGGGGGATTGGCACACATTCCAAGGAGCATTTGCAACATTCAACAGTCTATACATCAGCTACAACAGAGGTCGTACAACAATGTTTTGATGGTCGTACAACAAGAGGAGGCACATAAATCGAGGCTGTGAGTATACAACAAGAGGCACGATTTTCTATGCTAGTTTGCTAAAGTTTTCTATTCTTTTCCATACTGATTATCTTGGCACAAGTTTCTATACATTTTTGTGATTGTTTGTGGAGGTTTACTAGCTATTCTAGGTCGTACTGGTTGTACAGTTGAGACAATCTTCCCTAGTTACAGTCTGGTACAGTTTGTATTGAAGGATGACTTGTTGAAATAAGAGATATTTTGTGTTGTAATGCTGATGCTTATTGATATCGTATAAACTCGGATTTTCCTTAAGTAGAATGAAGATTTTTTTATCCTCAAATTTGTCCCTAATTTTCTATGTATTTTTCAAGTGGTAATGCACAGATTTTTGTGCCAAATGAGGGTTACATCTTGTTGATATATGAGTTATTTCCGCTACTATTTTATTTCAGAACTAGTCCATTAGTATTTATGTCCATAAAAAACAATAGTATGACTGTTGGATATTTATAGGAGGCTGAGATCAATTTTAGACTAAGTGTATGCTGAACTGAAATGTATTTTAACATGGTATCAGAGCAGGTGCTCTGAAGTTCAGTGGGCATCTTTGGCACTTGGGACAACAAGTGATTTGCGGGTGCTTTTACTTGAAGAAAGGCATAAAAGGCTCTTTGTCAAGTGGACAAAGATGACTTCCAACATCAGGTTTGAAGATAGGTTGGAGGGGATCTCCAACTACCTGCAGTGGAAGGTTAGAATCAAGAGTGTTCTCAAACAAATTTTGGTTGTTTGCGAACACCATTGTACCTGTACTTGCTTCAGATCCCACAACACCTTATGTTCATGAGGTGAATAAAGCTAAGACTTAGAGAATCATATTGGACGGGGTAAAAGACCACCTTATTCCACACTTGGTTGAGAAGAATTAAACCAAATAAATGTGGGAAGCAATGAAAGGCTTGTATGAGGCTAAGAATGAGAATCGGAAAATGGCTCTCTGATACAAACTCCATGGAGCTAGGATGGTCAAAGGAGAGAGTGTTGGCACCTACCTCACCCGGTTTTCACAGGTGAAGGACAAGTTGACAATTGTTGGAGAAGTCATTCCTGACTCAAAGTTGGTGCGGATAGCCCTCAAAGGCTTCACCAAGGAGTGGGAGGTTTTCGTCAAGTGTGTGGTGGGGAGAGAGAAGCTCCCTGACTGGAGCAGATTGTGGGATGATTTTACACAGGAGGAGATCTGGGAGGGATCTCAAGAAAATGAATTGGATGGTGCAAATGACAAGAACGTTGCTCTTGTGGCAAAGGGAAATCATCAGAAGAAGGACATGAGAAAGGTGAAATTCTTTGCATGTCACAAGATTGGCCACTATGCTAGTCAATGTATGAATAAGAAGAAAAAGAAACTGGAACCAGAGGTGTTAGCTTCAACAAAGGTTGTAGAGTTTGTTGAGAGATATGAGGAGTTCTCTCTCATAACTGGTCCCATGGGAAGTGGGTTCCTAGCATTCGAGGACATTGAGTCTTGGTTTGTGGACACTGGAGCTTCTCGACACATGACTGAGTTGAGGTCAGTTTTCCTCGATCTTACAGAGATAGACTCAGACTGTAGAGTGAATTGTGGAGTCGGCCCACAACTTGTAGTAAAGGGGGTTGGAAGGGTGAGATTCCAACTAGACTTAGGAGGTCTTCTGGAGGTTGTTAAGGTGTTATATATTCCAGAGTTGATGATAATTTTTCTCTCAGTGTCAACTTTGGATGAGAGTGGTTTTGGAGTTGTTTTATACGGTGGACATGTGTTTCTATATCCTTTGGGAGAAACTACTGACACAACAATGATGTTTGGTGTCAAGTATGAGGGCCTGTACATGTTGTTGGGTAGACCTGTGTTGGGGTCCAGTTGATTTATGGACTCAGATTCTGTGTCGGAGAGTTGGAAGGTAGCATGGGAGAGAGAGTTGATACATGGGACTCAGTCTTCTTCCGGGACTCTCAAATGACTCAGTAGGCATGAGTCGACACACATGGATGCTCAAGAGAGTGTACAGTCTCCTAGGAGCATGTCTTCAGTTTGTGGTACAACAAAGATAGCAGCAGATGCTTCCAGTGCAGTGGGAGTAGTGGCTTCCTGTTCAGAGGGAGCAAAGACTTCTAGTACAGAGGAAGCAACTATGGCAGCTGATGAGATGGAGACAGATTCTGGTGGTGATACCAGAAGTACCTCTCTCGCTAAGAGGGAGTATTAAAATTTGGTAGATTGTAGGTACTTATGCATTGACAACGCTCAGCATGTGAAAGTGACCAAGCAAACCCTCTCCTAGTGACTTTATAATGTGTTTTTATAAAGTGATTTTATAAAGTTGAGTCTTTTAATTTTTTAATGTAAAAGTGACTTTATGAAGCTATGGGTCACATTATTAACTTAAGTGATCTCAATGAATGATTAAGTCGTGACCGTTGATATCAAGGGAAAGTGAAGAGTCACTTAAGGGAGATCAAAGTTTAGAGGAGTTACAATTCGAAATTGCTTAAATCTAGCTCATTAGGAGAAGGAGGGCACACTTTTGAGGAGAGCTTGAGGAAAGGTGAAGGGGCATGCATCCCAAGGAGGAGTTATTTGCTTGAGAAAAGAGCTACAACAAGAGGGACTTGCCACACAGTCCAAGGATCATTTGCATCATTCATCTTTCTGTATAGCAGCTACAACAGAGGCCATACAATAGTCTTTTGTTGGTCGTACAATAAGAGGAGGCATAGAAATCGAGGCTATGAGTATACAACAAGAGTGACATGATTTTCTATGCTAGTTTGTTGATGTTTTCTGTTCTTTTTCGTACTGATTCTCTTGGCACAAGTTTTTATACATTTCTGCAATTGTTTGTGGAAGTTTACTAGTTGTTTTGGGCCGTATTGGCCGTACAGTTGAGGCAATGTGCCCTAGTTACAGTCTAGTGCAGTTTGTATTGAATGATGACTTGCTGGAATAAGAGATATTATGTGTTGTAATGTTGATGCTTATTGTTGTTGTATAAACTCAGATTTTCCTTGAGTATAATAAAGAGCTTTTTATCCTCAAATTTGTCCCTAATTTTCTGTGTATTTTTCAAGTGGTAATGCACATATTTTTGTGCCAAATGAGAGTTACAGCCTGTTGATATATGAGTTATTTCCGTTGCTATTTTATTTCAGAACTAGTCCATTAGTATTTATGTCCATAAAGAACAGTAGTATGACTATTGGATATTTATAGGGGCTGAAATCAATTTTAGAATAAGTGTATGTTGAACTAAAATGTACTTTAACAGATGAAGCCTTGGGTGCAACCATATCTTTGGATGTTTAGAAATTTCTTTTTGATAATTTTGATCCTTTAAAAATTTCTTTTTGATAATTTCAAATACCAACATAACGTTTTTTTCACTTACCCTTTTTTACTGAAGTTATATATACCCATTCTGTTGAGATCTCTTTTTATTTTGAAAATTGGTAATTTTTTTTTTATAATTTTGGAATATTTTTTTTACTTACCCTTGTTTTTATGTTATATTTGATAGGGGTATATTGTTCTAGGTTATTTTATTATAATAATATATTATTATGACTAACTCTTCTGTTTTCAGGTAGGTCTGGCTGCAATGGCAAGTTCTGTTGGTTAGATTGCCTCTGTGGGAATGCCTCTCTCTAAATCTGGGGTAGTGTTTGTTGGTGGTAATGCCTATTTCGGAAGATGTTATTGAGTCAACAAGTCAATTAATCACTCTACGCACCCCTCTGCTAACTGATGTGTGTTGTGCCTCCCTCTGTCGATGTTGCCAGTGCCCTTCTCAGTGGATGTATCCAATCAATGCAATTAATCATCAGCCACCTATGCCCCTCTCTACTTATGGCTGTAGTCCGTTGGACCGCCCCTCTTTGCAGATGGAGACCTACCCCAGCCAGATAAATTCCACAAGTGTTCATGTGTTTTAAAGATATACTTGGAAGGAAGCGATGAGAACAGGTGTAGAAAAAACATTTAATGAATTTGGATTTTCCATGCATTTTCCTTAGAGAGAATACTTCAAAGAGTTTATTTTTATTTTATTGTTTTCATGTATTTTATTGTTCTTCTGAGATAAACGTTGGCATAATCAATGTTTTAAATGTCAATTTTGATGCTTAAGAATTGGCATAATTCAATGTTTTAAAACGACAATGAATGGCTCCATAGTTTACCTTCCTCACCAATAATATAAAACAACCAATGTTTCTCAAGTTTTGCATTGATTTAATTGATCACTAGTGAAGTCCACGAAGTGTCAAACTATTTGCCGGAAGTCCACGAAGTGTCAAACTATTTGCCGGGATCCTTCTCCCCACGTCACAATCATGAATTCAAGATGACATGATTTTTAAAAGGATGAGGCCCGACGCAAGTCTAATATTTTTCGTATATGTTGCAGGTACTAAATTTATCCAGTTTTTCATTTATTTAATGAACATCAATGGATTAACTGCCCCAGCTAGCTCTTTTTATTTTATTCTTATCATGAAGAAAAAGATTGAAATCCTTGTCCTTTTCCGCTTAGCTGGTTTGAGGTTCCATGTTGATGTTTGTTTTCATCTTTTTTGGTCTACCAGCGGGTTCATAACATATTAAACAAAATGTATTGATGGGCATAAGTAGTTGGATGAGATTGAATGCAGAGCATGTGATAATTGTAAGTCGTGGACGTCTGGAATGCTCTCATCGATATGAATAGAACACATGATCTTGGCCATGAATATGGTAATCTGTCATAGTAGGGCGACCAGAGGGCATGCTGTGAAGAGGGTAAAAGAACAATCGTAACGAAATAATTGGTTCCGAACAGAAACCACTGCCGAGCAGGAACTAGCCGCTTTACAACTATTTCCCTTGTTTTATAAAACAAAAATATAAACATATATCCAACACAGATGCATAAACTGTGTTCGTGGTACTGGATACCTCCTTGTCGAACACTGCCTGTAAAGAAATCCGTAAATCAGAATGAATCGTATTTGTCTGAAATCATATAGTAATTTAGAAATCCGTAAGTCTGATAATTAACTCAGAATTTGTGACCTCTACAATGAGATTTAATTTCACAATAATCGAAGACTATTATCGAATTCCAATAACAAGTTGAAACTTTATATCCATTTTTAACCATTATCCCATTTTCAACTGCGCCCAACTCACGAAGAAGTCTCTCCTAATTACGTATATTAAATCGTCATCGATGGGCGCGATATTTGTTTTAAAACCAGAGTCTATCAATTTCATTAAAACTTGTTGCAGATTTTATCACTTGTATCCTTTAGTAAGAAAATCGAACTTTGTCCAAATCAAAAACGAGATGACTAACTCTCTTTTCTCTTCTGATCATAAAATTCAGATAACTACCTTTTAGGAATCTATCTTACCATTTTTTTTAAATAGATTGAATGGCTAATTAGAACAGATTCCTAAAATTTCTATTATTACTAGGAAAGATTTGAATCAACAAGATCCCAAAAAGTGACTTGATAATATACACTATGGCCAATTGACCTAACTAGAGGCATGCTTAAAGAGAAGAGATTCTCCTTTGGTCAATTTCATAGTGTAATAGTGTGCGTGTACTTCATGTGTGATCATGTACTTGTGTCTACACCATCTTATTTTGTTGAATTTTGATAAAAGTTATCTTCATCAATTTGCACATGCCTTTCTTTGATTTGACATGTCTTTGATATGAAAAAATGTGTAAGATTTTTGTTGAATTTTGATAAAAGTTATCTATCAATTTGCACATGCCTTTCTTTGAGATGTCTTTGATATGGAAACATGTGTAAGATTTAGCATTAAAGAGAAGAGATTCTGCTTTGATCAATTTCGTTTGGGTGTGAAAGTATGCTAATTGGTATAATATCATGTGGCTCACAACATGTGTTGTAAGTGTGAATCATATGATACATGGTTATATTCATGCAGAAAATAGAAAATAATGTAGGTAGAATTATGTAGCTTGAGAGGATTTGTTTATAATTCTAAATTCAAGCTAATAATATGACAAATGATATCAAAGAATTAAGTAATGAATTAATTTATTAATTTGTTATTGTATAAATGAAATTTCAACATGTTGATATAATTTTCAAATTTGATATTCATATGGTGCATGTTTTTAAGTTAAGTGACTAATACAAAACATTAGAAGAGTAGGATTTCAATACAATCTTGAAGAAATTGAGGAGAATTTGTGTTTGTCATTTTTGGGAGCTTGGCACAGTTTTCAAGGAGGTTGTACAGTCATTTATTACCCATAATTTTTCTATTTCTATTGGCACACATTTCGAGACATCCGTACAACAAGTTAGATGCACAAATATCGAGGAGAAGACATGTACTTTGATGCAGGAAATTCTGGCACGAATTTCGAGGAGTTTGGCTCAAAATTTGTGTGATGACTTGGCACAATTTTCAAGATAAGTTTGTCATTAAATTTATGAAGATGAATATGTTGTAAATGAATTTCTCTGAAGCTCATAAATAATAAAAACTCCCTCTCTGACTGGTTTTTCCAGGGTCGTTGTTAGACCAAAAATCATTGTGTTATTTTCTGATTTATATGTGTTGCTGATATATTTTATTTATGCGTTAAATGATGTTCAAAATCCTCATGTTTCAGTTCTGAAAATTTATTTTATGCTGAGTTTAATTGGCTGTCATAAAACTAGGTTTGGGAATTAAATATTGGGTGAAAAATCAGTGAGACTTGAAACTGGGTGGGGTCTGAAATTTTACATGGTATCAGAGTTGAGTTAAAGAGAAGTAGAAATATTCCAGCAAGTCAGGAAATTTGGACAACAATCACTTCACCAGACAGAAATTTGAATTTTTCATTTTCCGCAGAAAGGGGTCAATGGCTACAGGTTTGAGAGTTGAGGACAGACTTGATGGGGCAACAAACTTTGATGCTTGGAAGGAGAGGATGATCTTGTTGTTGCAAGAAAATGAGTTGTGAGATATTGTTGAAAATACTTCAACGCATCATGTGGTTGTACCTACTGATGCTACTCTTCTTTCAGCGTACACTAAGAAGAGTATCAAGGCTAAGAGTATTATTCTTGATTCCATTAAGGACCATTTGATTCCTCACTTGACAGGGAAGAAAAATGCCTATGAGATGTGGGAGTCTTTGACAAAGTTGTACCAGAGTACAAATGAAAACCGGAAGATGGTTTTGAGGGAAAAACTGAAGAGAATTAAAATGACCAAGGCCGAAAATGTGGTCACATATCTTACCAGGTTGACATAGGTGAGAGATGATATTGGAGCTGTGGGGGAGGCCATAGTTGACAATGAGCTTGTGAGGACAACATTGAATGGAGTTTCCAAACACTAGGTTGTTTTGTTGAGGGCATTGTGGCTAGGGAGAAGCTTCACAATTGGGAACGTATTTGGGATGACTTTATTCGGGAGGAGACCCAGAGAGGTTATGTGCATGGCAGTTCATCTACAAGTCATGATGAGGAGAATGTGGCTCTTGCTGCCAACATCAAGAAGAAGTTAAAAAAGTGTGTTATGGGAGGAAACAAACCGAAGGGTGAAGGGAAGAAGGACATGAGAAAATTAAAGTGATTTGCATGCCACAAGTTTGGGCACTATCTAGGTTATTGTTTGAACAAGAAGAAGAAACAAATAGCAGATTCAACAGTGGTAGAGGAGTTTACTATCAAGTTTGATAAGGAGTTTTCCTTAGTTGTGTGCCTTTCCACGAGGACCACTCATTCCAATATGTGGTATATTGACAGTGGTGCCTCCCGCCATATGACAGGGGTTCATGATCACTTGACATATATTACTTAGATTGGTGATGTTGAGGTGGTGCTTGGAGATGACCGGGTGGTCAAGGCAGTTGGATGTGGGAATGTATCATTTCAGAGGGAGTATTTTCCTCCCATGTTGTTGAGAGAGGTCCTATATGTTCCAGGATTGAAGAAGAACTTAGTTTCAATTTTGGATATTTAGGAGAGGGGCTATGAGGTGTTGTTCCGTGATGGGAAGGTGCTCCTTTTCCCCAAGGGGTCTAGTATCACTTCGGAAAAAGTGATTGGCACTAGACATGAGAAGTTGTACAAGCTTATGTTCCATCCAACGAGATCATTATTCCATCCTACCAGCAGCAATGAGCTATGTCAGCTATGGCACATGAGGATGGAACATTTGCACCATGGGGCTTTGAGGGTATTGAGGGATATTGTGACTAGAGTTCCATATTTCATTACAAATCACCAGGAGTTGTGCAAGGTGTTTTCTTTGGGAAAGTACACCAAGAATTATTTTCTTAGCAGTGAAAGTAGAGAAGTAGTTATCCTTGATCTTATTCATTCATAGGTGTGTGGCCCAATGTCTTCGGCATCGTTGACTGGTTGTTTATACTATGTTATATTCATTGATGACTTCTCACGAAAGTCTTGGATTTTCTTCATGAAGACCAAAGGACAGGTCTTCAATCGGTTCCAAGAGTTCAACGCTCTTGTGGAGAACCAGACTGGGAAGAAAGTAGAGTTCTGAGGATAGACAATGGGGGTGAGTATACCTCCAAGTAGTTCATGGAATTTTGTGTAGGAGAGGTCATCAAGAGAGAGTTGATTGTTCCTTACAACCCACAATAGAATGGGGTTGTTGAGAGTAAGAACATGGCCATAGTTGGGGTTGCGAGAGCCATGCTACATGATCAAGGGTTGTTGCTATTTCTTTGGGATGAAGCATGCTACACTGCAGTCTATTTGCAAAACAATATTCCACACAGGGCAGTGGGGAGTATGACTCTTGAGGAGGATTTTTATGGGAAGAATCCTGAGGTGGGGAACTTTCAGGTTTTGGGTGCATCACATATTCACATGTCCCTTCTGAGAAGAGGACAAATCTAGAGCCCACAGAAAAGAGAGGGATCTTTGTTGGGTATAGCGAGACTTCAAAGGCTTTCTATATATACCTTCCTTCCTTGAGGAATACAATTTTGAGGAGGGATGTGAGATTTGAGGAGGACGAAGCCTTTAGGAATTCACGAGGGACAGAGAGGGGTGAACAGTCATGACATCAAATTGAGGTGAGTCCACAACAGACTTCATTGACACAAATTTCGGGGTCACCAGTTTTGGTGACGATTGTTCCACAGGTAACGGGGCCACAGATGTTAGGATCGCAGGTTACTGGTCCACAGGTTTAAGGATCGGGTATTCCAGAGTCTACTTCAAGATCACAGTCTTCAATATATGGGGTTGAGCATGGAGAATCTCCTCCATGGGACACTACCTCAGAGAGGAGGAAGCCCAAGTGGCTTCAAGATACTTTGAGGGAGGCTCAGGGTTCAGTGGGGAATCCCAGGCAGGCTGTGAGGGAGAGTAAACCTAACGAGAGGTTTTTTAGCTTCATCGCGATCGTGAGAAATATTCGGGAGTCTAAACCTTCCACTTTTGAGGAGTCTATTGGTAGACAAGTTTGGAGAGATGCCATGATGGAAGAGTACAATTACATCATGAAGAATGATGTTTGGGAGATTGCTCCTAGACTTGAGGGGAAGTCAGTGGTGACTTCTAGGTGCCTCTATAAACTCAAGCATGTTGCAGATGGAATCATTGAGAAGTACAAAGCTCGCTTTGGGGCTCGCAGTTTTTCACAGGTTGAGGGAGTTGATTATGATGAGACCGTCGCACCAGTTGCTAGATATACCTCGACCTCTCTGAACATAGTCACAGATGAAGTGATAACAAATCTTGATATGCTTAGACCTGTCATGAAATACTGGATTCTCTTAGAGTTTAATGCAACTTTGATTATCACAGTAAATCAAGGTAGGCCTCAACTGCACACCAAACAATCCCACCAACAACTTGTGAAGCCAAAGGGTTTCACAACTGGCCTGACTGGCAACCATATACTCAACCTCTGTAGAACGCGATGCCACTGACTTTTTCTTTCGACTAAACCAAGACACAACTGTTGAACCGAATCTGAAACAACACCCTGAATAACTCTTTCGGTCACTAACACGTCCTGCCCAATCTGAATCTGTATAGCCAACCAGATGAACTCCATCTCCTCTTTGATAGTCCAGACCATAATCTACCGTACCAAAAAGATACCCGAGCACATGTATTGCTGCCACCCAGTGCACTCTCCTAGGCTCCACCATGAAATGACTGAGAGTGTTGACAAAAAAACAAATATCTGGCATGATATTGACCAAATACATCAAAGACCCGATCAACTGACGATATAAAGTGGAATCCACCAACTGTGACTCAGAAGCATGAAGATTTTTCCAGTTGGTAATCATGGGAGTGGTCATGGGCCTACAATCCTCCAACTGAAATCTCCTCAGAATGTTACACACATACTTCCCCTGTCCCAGGAAGATGTGTCCAGGCTTATACCAAACCTCCAATCCCAAAAAATAGTGCATCAGTCCAATATCATTCATCTCAAACTCTTAAGCAAGGCTCACCTTGCATCTAGTGATAAGTTTCTCTGCCCCTGTAATGAAAAGATCGTCCACATATAGCAAGAGAATGAGAGGATCCTATCCAACCACAATGTAGTATAGGTTAGGATCAACCTCACTCTTCTCAAATCCCAACTATTGTAAATAGGCATCAATCCTCGAATACCAAGCTTTGGGAACTTGTTTCAGCCCATACAATTCCTTCTTCGGTCTACACACATGAGAATCTCTCCCATGAACCTCAAAGCCCAAAGGCTGCTCAATATACACCTCCTCTTGTATAAGACCATTCAGAAATTTGGTCTTCACATCCATCTGGTGGATCTTCCAACCCATCTCTGCTGCAATGGAAATCACTGACCTGATCGAGGTATATCTAGCAACTGGCGTGAAGATATCATCATAATCAAATCCCTCAACCTGTGAAAAACCCTGAGCCACAAAGTGAGCTTTGTACTTCTCAATGCTGCCATCTGCAACATGCTTGAGTTTATAGAGGCACCTGGAAGTCACCACTGACTTCCCCTCAGGTCTAGGAACAATCTCTCAAACATCATTCTTCATGATGGAATTGTACTCTTCCATCATGGAATCTCTCCAAACTTGTCTACCAATAGCCTCCTCAAAAGTGGAAATCTCAGACTCCCGAATACTACTCACCATCACGATGTAGATGGAAAACCTCTCTGGAGGTTGGTTTACTCTCCCTCACATCCTGCCTAGTATTCCCTATTGAACCCTATGCCTCCCTCAAAGTATATTGAAGCCACTTGGGCTTCCTCCTCTCTGAAGTAGTTTCCCATGGAGGAGACTCTCCATTCTCAACCCCATCTCCTATCTTGAATTAGACTCTGGAGTACCCGATCCTTAAACCTGTGGAACAATAACCTGTGATCCTGACATCTGTGGCCTTGTCACCTGTGGACTAGTCGTCACCGAAACTGGTGGCCTCGAACTCTATGTCACTGAAGTCTGCTACAAACTCACCTAAATATGAGGTGATGACTGCTCACCCCTCTCTGTCCGTCATGACTTCATAAAGGCTCTGTCCTCCTCAAATCTCACATTCCTCCTCAAAATTGTCTTCCTCAAGGAAAGAAGGTATATATCGAAAGCCTTTGAAGTCTCTCTATACCCAACAAATATCCCTCTCTTTGTCATGGGCTCTAGCTTTGTCCTCTACTAAGAAGGGACATGTGAATAGGTGATGCACCCAAAAATCCGAAAGTTCCCCACCTCGGGCTTCTTCCCAGAAAAAACCTGCTTGGGAGTCATACTCCCCACTTCCCTGTGTGGACTCTTGTTCTGCAGATAGACTGCAATGTAGCATGCCTCAACCCAAAGAAAAAATGGTATCCCATGATCATGTAACATGGCTCTCGCAACCCCAACTATGGCCGTGTTCTTCCTCTCAACAACCCCATTCTGATGTGGGTTGTAAGGAACAATCAACTCTCTCCTGATGCCCTCTCCTACACAAAATTCCATGAACTCCTTGGAGGTATACTCACCCCCATTGTCTATCCTCAAAACTTTGTTTTTATTCCCAGTCTGGTTCTCCACAAGAGCTTTGAACTCTTGGAACTGATTGAAGACCTGTCCTTTGGTCTTCATGAAGAAAATCCAAGACTTCCGTGAGAAGTCATCAATGAATATAACATAGTATAAACAACCAGTCAACGATGCCGAAGACATCGGGACACACACATATGAATGAATAAGATCAAGGATAACTACTGCTCTACTGTCACTGCAAGGAAAATAAGTCTTGGTGTACTTTCCCAAAGCACACCCCTTGCACAACTCTTAGTGCTTTGTACTGAAATATGGAATTCCAGTCACAATCTCCCTCAGTACCCTCAAATCCCCATGGTGAAAATGTGTCATCCTCCTGTGCCATAGCTCACATAGATCATTGTTGTTGGTATAATGGAATAATGCTCTCACTGGATGGAAGATAAGCTTGTACAACTTATCATGTCTAGTGTCAATCACTTTGGTCGAAGTGATACTAGGCCCCTTGGGGAAAATGAACACATGTCCATCACGGAACAACACCTCATAGCCCCTCTCCTCAATAGCAAAAACTGAAACTAAGTTTTTCTTCAAGACTGGAACATATATGACCTCTCTCAACAACATGGGAGGCAAAGACTCCCTTTGAAATGATACAGTTCCACAACCAACTGCCTTGACCACCCAGCCATCTCCAAGCACCACCTCAACATCACCAATCTGAGTAAGATCTGTCAAGTGCTCACGAACCCCTGTCATATGGTTGGAGGCACCATTGTCAATATACCACATATTATAATGAGTGGTTCTCATGGAAAGGCACACAACTAAGGAAAACTCGTATTCAAACTTGGCAGTAAACTCCTCTACCACTGCTGAATCTTCTATTTGTTTCTTCTTCTTGTTCGGACACTGACCTGAATAGTGCCCAAACTTGTGGCATGCAAAGCACTTGTCTTTTCTCATGTCCTTCTTCCCTTCACCTTTCAGTTTGTTTCCTCCCATAGGACACTTTTTGAACTTCTTCTTGTTGTTGGCAGCAAGAGCCACATTCTCCTCATCATGACCTGTAGATGAACTGCCATGCACATAACCTCTCTGGGTCTCCTCCTGAATAAATTCATCCCAAAGACGTTCCCAATTGCAAAGCTTCTCCCTAGCCACAATGCCCTCAACAAAACAACCCATTGTTTGGAAACTCCATTCAATGTTGTCCTCACAAGCTCACTGTCAACTATGGCCTCCCTCACAGCTCCAATATCATCTCTCACCTATGTCAACCTGGCAAGATATGTGACCACATTTTCAACCTTGATCATTTTAATGCTCTTTAGTTTTTCCCTCAAAACCATCTTTCGGTTTTCATTTGTACTTTGGTACAAATTTGTCAAAGACTCCCACATCTCATAGGCATTTTTCTTCCCCTTCAAGTGAGGAATCAAATGGTCCTTGATGGCATCAAGAATAATCCTCTTAGCCTTGATACTCTTCTCAGTGTATGTTGCAAGAAGAGTAGCATCAGTAGGTACAACCACATGATGTGTTGCGGTATGTAGTGTCCCCAAGGCTGAGCCCCGTTACAGATCATGTTATATGCAAAGAATTGTAAATATGTTCTATAGGCTGGTGAGCCAAGTTTTGTATATGCTGTAGGATTATGAGTTTTGTTAGGCCAGCGAGCCTAAGTGTTGAAGGCCAGGAGCCTGTTGATGTACTTGTATGTATGCAGGTCAATTAATAAAATATAGATACCGCCAGTGCAAACCGACCACGATGAATGAGTGATGGGGTACTGAGCGTTCACAGAGTGGGCAAGGGATCAAGGGCTGGAAGGTGGGAAAGGGGCTGAGTGAGGAGCCTAGGGGATAATCCTAGGGGGCTTAGGCCTGAAATAATATTTTAATATTATTCCTAAAAATCCATGTGCACATTATTTATCCTAAGTCCTTTTTGAAGGACCCATGATTCCCCAAGTGGTGGGAGGAAGGTGTACGGATGGAACGCATGCAGTTTCCAGGGTGACAAGTGTCAACCCTGGTGCATGCAAATAAAACAGAGAAAGTAAGTCAAGAGGGGGACACTCTCCTCAATTCTGAACCGAACCTCTGAGCGTGGAACCAGTACGACCTCTGCCGGATGTCCTGATTCATCTCTGAAACCGTTAGCGGTGTTTGCCTCAGGAAAACCGTGTATACCCTGTCCAGAGCTATGAGTCTGTGTCTGTTCTAGGCAACCCGGAAATGCATTCCTGAACCAGAATTCCCTGTGTTGGACTCGAGTGGAAGCATCCTGTGATTGTATGGGAAAACTGAGCTAGCCTATGCGTGAAGACTGCTCCGAAAACGTCACCGTGAGATCATCCTGTGATCGCTGAGCCAGTTGTTGGAAGCATTTGTCGGTGTCTCCTGTGGATTGTTGTGACCACGCAGTACTGGACTGCGTGAGGCTTGTTGGCCTGTGAGCGACTCCTCCAGGTGTGAGAGTGCGCAGAGGGAGAAGAGAACTCCTGGGAGAAATCCCTGTAGCTGCCATAGAGCCCAGAGACTTCCGGTCCGGTCTGTTCCTATAACCCAAGGTAAGGGGGACTGGCAGTCGAAGGACTGTCTAGGTGACAGAGAATGTGCACTCCCCTGGGGTGGAACAGGCATGTGGGGAATGAGGGTTTGTGGGCAGTGAGCGTGGGAGATTCCTGGGAGAGCTTCTTCCTGGTGAATGTGTATGTGCTATCTTCCCTGTAACCTCAGCCTAGCCTAGGATTCCTTGCCTTGGGGTGAAGCTCGGTCCCATCTCGGGGGTGACCTACTATTGAGCTGATGAACAGTGTGGTCTAAGGCTGGGAGGTTCGTGGAAGGCCTGCACTTGGTTGGTGATTTCTCTAGCTGATAAAAGATAAGTATTTTGAATTATGTTTTAACACGTTTGGCATGACTGTGTTGTTCATGTATCATGTTTTTCCGCTGTGTAAAAGAGTTACTGTTGAATGCTATGGAATGTTTAATTATAGCAGTAACCAGATATGTTGTACTCTGTATTTTAAATGTGTTTAATTCTGTTAAATGCATGTTCTCATAAGGTCAGTACAAATTATGTAAACTTCCATGTACATAATGGTAGAACTGAGGGGTTGGGAAACCTGGGTAGTGAAAGGGTACACTACAAATTGGTATCAGAGTAAAGGTTTCGACACTGAGCCTAGATGGGCCAGTGGAATGGTCTTTGGACTGAAAAGGTGAGGAGAAATTGGGCCTGGAATGGCCAATTTCGGACGTTGGTTGTTCCAGTGTGTCAAGTAGTTGCTTGACCGCGTTTATAAGCTCAGGAGGTTTAGCGGTGCTGTGAAATTACAACTGGTATGGTCTACGACCACAGGAAGACAGGTTTCTACACTGATGGTGTGAGAACCGTCAGATCTGTTCGGGAGGGAAGGCAAACCCTTGTAACCATCAGATCTGGAGAACGTGCACAAGATTCAAAACTTTCGAATGCTGCACAGGAGTTTAACCCGAGGAGGAATCATAGCCGTAAATCTCGGGAGGAAACGTGTCAGAATCCTGGAGAGAGTCGAAACTCGGAGAATCGGAGTTCTCGAGCACGTAGAAATCTTGTCACACGAAATTGTGATCCGCGAATTCGCGACAAGATCCAGACCGTTTATATGAGTGGACACGTGGCAGAGATCTGCACCATCGGGGAAAATCCCGACAAGGAGTAAATCCATCGGTGATTTAGGTTCATCGGGAAAGTCCCGATAGAAGAGTCATCCGTCGAAAATCGGGATTTGGGAAATTGGGAATCGCAGGGACAAGGAGTCCATGCGTTGTGAAACTCCGAACCCCGAAACCCCGATGAGCAGTTTGATTACGGTCACAAGGCAGGACACATGGACCTGGGCTTAACCACAAAGGGTTAAAGCTAGAGGCGCGTCGGCATATCGGGATATCAGAGATCCCGGGAGAAAAGGTTTCGTGCATTGGAAAATCGCGATACGCGATTTCCCGATAAGACTTAGGTGCGTGGGGCCACACCAATTGTCAGGAGGACAGATGGCAGATTTATAGCAACAGGAGAAAGGACTATTGACAAGTCAACGACTGGGACCCATCGGAGATCCCGTGAGCGTACGAGCATGATATTGAAATCGCCGAAAAACCCGATGGGGTCAGGTGGAAGTCATATAGTGTGGTTGTATGATGAGGCTCTATCCCGGAGGGCTAGCACGGACGGAGCCCATCGGAAATCGAGAAATCGGGGATTCCGCTGTCAATCATTTTGGCACATTCATGTTTGCGAAACCCCGAACCCCGATAAGGTATAAGGCCAGGGTCACGAGTCAGCGGTCACATAGGCCAGGGCTGAGCTTGGAGGACTAAGGCATATCGTAGAATCAGGATTTGCGAGGACATGCGTCTGTTGGCAGCGCAAGGCCTGAAACTCCAATAGGAGTAGACACGAGAGGAAAATGGCCACGGTCTTGGCGCATGGTCATATGCTTCAAGAGCTAGGCTCAGGAGGGCCAGCCTGTAAAAGGTCTTATCGGAGATCGGGAATCCGAGAGGATAGTAAACCTCGACATCAGGAGCTGCGAAACTCCGAGACTGTAAATCCCAAAATAACTTAATTGAATTTTCGAACACCCGAAAAACACAGAGCCAGACAGAGCATAGAAAACTTGTGAACATTGAAATATCTTTCGTTCTTGTTCATATTAATTATGAATATTGTGGGATATTCATGAAGTTTAATGGCCTGACAATTTTGAATTGGATTGCACAGTGTGTGTTCCGAATACAACAGAGGTCAAAACTCCAGACAATCAACGCCAAGTATGGAGTGGGGAAGAATGCTAATTATCCCTGAAATGGAAGATGATCAAGAAGGAAAGGATGTTAACCAAGGAGTCGAGGGATCACACTCTAATGGGCATGGAAAGGAGATGGATAAGGAAGGACATATGATGAAAATCATTGAAGGGTTACAAAGAGAGGCTAAGGAACGCCGAGCTGATAGCCGAAAGCTCATGAAAGTCAGATATCGGCAAGGGAAATTAAACTTAAGATTCATGCAGAGTCTGGAAAGAATAGAGAAGAAACTTGAGAAAGGAAGAGACTCAAGTACGACGGAGAGTAGCAGAACTCATGGGAGAAGAAGCACGTCAAGGAGTGGTAGCCGACATAACAGTCGCTCCCAAAAACATTCTGGCAGTAAGACACACAGCAGTTCAAGCCCATCACCTACCAGAAAACATCAAAAATCTAGAAGGGAGGAATTGAAAGGAGAGATGAACAAAATTAAACCTCTGACATTTGGTGGGGAGCATAAGAAGGAGGAAGATGCTGAGACGTGGTTTCTTTGCATGAAGAAATACTTCCAGCTGCAGAATTATTCTGCTCATGCAGAAGGAAGAATTGCAATGTACCAACTGAAAGGAAAGGCATCTATGTGGTGGGATCAGTTTGTGCAAGTGAAACACATCAGAGAGAAAGAGGTCACGTGGAAGGAGTTTAAGGGGTATTTCGAGAAGAAATACCTGACAAAAATTTATTATGACAGAAAGATGAAGGAGTTCTTCGAACTCAAATTAGGTAGTATGACCATTGATGAGTATGAACGAAGTTTTCTGGAACTACTGAAGTATGTTCCATTCATCAAAGACGAGGCTGTCAAAATTCAGAGGTATCTGAGTGGACTGCC
>ML782175.1:184688-209787 GCA_009831015.1 Picea engelmannii
AGTCAAAAGCTATTATTTTTGGTCAGGTATGAAGAAGGAAATTGTTGAATACATCGCCAGATGTATGGAATGCCAGAAGGTCAAGGCTGAGCACAGACACCCAACAGGGTTGTTGCAGCCTTTACCTATTCCTGAGTGGAAATGGGATGTGGTAACCATGGATTTTATCATGGGATTGCCTAGAACAAGCAAGCAGCATGATTCAATCATGGTGGTGGTGGACAAGCTTACTAAAGCTGCCCATTTTATTCCACTGACAACCACCCACAGAGCAGCAGATGTTGTTGATATCTTTTTAAAATAAGTTGCACGCTTGCATGGAATTCCTAGGACAATTGTGTCTGATAGGGACCCGAAATTCACTTCGAATTTCTGGAAAGGACTGTTCAAAGGATTCGGAACGAATCTGAACTTTAGTACAACGTATCATCCTGAGTCAGATGGATAGACAGAAAGAGTAAACAGAGTGATCGAAGACATGCTGAGAATGTATGTGATGGATAAACCATCAAGGTGGGAAGACTACCTGCATTTGGTAGAATTCGCCTACAATAATGGGTACCATGCATCTCTGAAGATGAGCCCATTCGAAGCGTTGTATGGTAGAAAGTGCAACACTCCAGTGAGCTGGGATAATCCAGCTGACAGAACAGTAGTTGGACCTGAACTACTCAAAGAAATGGAAGATCAGATGATCAAAATCAAACAGAATTTGAAAGCTGCTCAGGACAGGCAGAAAAGTTACGCTGATAGTAACAGAACCCATAGAGAATTCCAAGTGGGTGACCATGTTTTCCTGAAAGTGAAAACTAACAGGAGTTCCCTGAAATTGGGAAGTTGCGCCAAGTTGGCAGCAAGATTTTGTGGGCCATTTGAGATCCTGGAAAGGATCGGGCCAGTTGCATACATGCTTGCATTACCTGCATCTATGACTGTACATAGTGTGTTTCATGTTTCACTGCTTAAGAAATATGTACCTGATGCTAATCATGTTATCGATTGGGCTGTGATTCAGGTGGAACCAGAAGGTGTCCTGCAAGTGCATCCTGTGCGCATATTGGACAGGAAAAACAAGCAGCTCCGAAATCGAGCCATAGAGATTGTAAAGGTCCAGTGGACCTGGTACGGTCCTGAGGACGCGACCTGGGAGCATGCAGATATTATGCGGGCAGAGTACCCGCATCTTTTTGAAAATTTTGAAGGACACGCAGAGGTAGTGTAAGTTGCACTGAGGACAGTGCAAAAATAAGGGAGGGGGATTGTAGTGTCCCCAAGGCTGAGCCCCGTTACAGATCATGTTATATGCAAAGAATTGTAAATATGTTCTATAGGCTGGTGAGCCAAGTTTTGTATAAGCTGTAGGCTTATGAGTTTTGTTAGGCCAGCGAGCCTAAGTGTTGAAGGCCAGGATCCTGTTGATGTATTTGTATGTATGCAGGTCAATTAATAAAATATAGATACCGCCAGTGCAGACCGACCACGATGAATGAGTGATGGGGGACTGAGCATCCATAGAGTGGGCAAGGGATCAAGGGCTGGAAGGTGGGAAAGGGGTTGAGTGAGGAGCCTAGGGGCTAAGCCTAGGGGGCTTAGGCCTGAAATAATATTTTAATATTATTCCTAAAAATCCATGTGCACATTATTTATCCTAAGTCCTTTTTGAAGGACCCGTGATTCCCCAAGTGGTGGGAGGAAGGCGTACGGATGGAACACATGCAGTTTCCAGGGTGACAAGTGTCAACCCTAGTGCATGCAAATAAAACAGAGAAAGTAAGCCGAGAGGGGGACACTCTCCTCGATTCTGAATCGAACCTCTGAGCGTGGAACCAGTACGACCTCTGCCGGATATCCTGATTCATCTCTGAAACCGTTAGCGGTGTTTGCCTGAGGAAAACCATGTATACCCTATCCAGAGCTATGAGTCTGTGTCTGTTCTAGGCAACCCAAAAACGCATTCCTGAACCAGAATTCCCTGTGCTGGACTCGAGTGGAAGCATCCTGTGATTGTATGGAAAAACTCAGCTAGTCTATGCGTGAAGACTGCTCTGAAAACGTCACCGTGAGATCATCTTGTGATCGTTGAGCCAGTTGTTGGAAGCATTTGTCGGTGTCTCCTGTGGATTGTTGTGACCACACAGTACTGGACTGCGTGAGGCTTTTTGACCTGTGAGCGACTCCTCTAGGTGAGAGAGTGCGTAGAGGGAGAAGAGAACTCCTGGGAGAAATCCCTGTAGCTGCCATAGAGCCCAGAGACTTCCGGTCCAGTCTGTTCATGTAACCCAAGGTAAGGGGGACTGGTAGCTGAAGGATTGTCTAGGTGACAGAGAAGGTGCACTCCCCTGGGGTGGAACAGGCATGTGGGGAATGAGGGTATGTGGGCAGTGAGAGTGGGAGATTCCTGGGAGAGCTTCTTCCTGGTGAATGTGTATGTGCTATCTTCCCTGTAACCTCAGCCTAGCCTAGGATTCCTTGCCTTGGGGTGGAGCTCGGTCCCAGCTCGGAGGTGACCTACTGTTGAGCTGATGAACAGTGTGGTCTAAGGCTGGGAGGTTCATGGAAGGCCTGCACTTGGTTGGTGATTTCTCCAACTGATAAAAGATAAGTATTCTGAATTATGTTTTAACACGTTTGGCATGACTGTGTTGTTGATGTATCATGTTTTTCCGCTGTGTAAAAGAGTTACTGTTGAATGCTATGGAATGTTTAATTATAGCAGTAACCAGATATGTTGTACTCTGTATTTTAAATGTGTTTAATTCTGTTAAATGCATGTTCTCATAAGGTCAGTACAAATTATGTAAACTTCCATGTACAGAATGGTAGAACTGAGGGGTTGGGAAACCTGGATAGTGAAAGGGTACACTACACGGTATTTTCAACAATATCCCACAACTCATTTTCTTGCAACAACAATATCATCCTCTCCTTCCAAGCACCAAAGTTTGTTGTCCCCTCAAGTCTGTCCTCAACTCTCAAACCTCTATCCATTGACCCCTTTCTACTGAAAATGAAAAATTCAAAGTTCTGTCTGGTGAAGTGACTAGTGTCCTAATCTTCTGATTTGTTGAAATATTTCTACTTCTCTTTTACTCAGCTTTGATACCATGTAAAATTTTAGACCCCACCCAGTTTCAAGTCTCATTGAGTGTTCAACCAATATTTAATGCCTAAACCCGGTTTTATTACAGCCAATTAAACTCAGCATAAAATAGATTTTCAGAACTGAAACATGAGGATTCTGAACATCGTTTAACGCAGAAATAAAATATATCAACAACACATATAACTCAGAAAATAACACAGTGATTTTTGGTCTAACAACAACCCTAGAAAAACCCACAAGGGGAAAACCAGTGAGAGAGGGAGTTTTTATTATTTGTGAGCTTCAGACAAATTCTTTTACATCATATTCATCTTCAGAAATTTAATGATAAACTTATCTCAAAAATTGTGCCAAGTCTTGACACAAATTCTGAGCCAAACTCCTCGAAATGTCTGCCAGAATTTCCTGCACCAAGGTATAGGTCTGCTCCTCGATATTTGTGCCTCTAACTTGTTGTACGGATCTCTCGAAATGCGTTCCAACAACAACAGGAAAATTTTGTGTAATAAATGACTGTACGACCTCCTTGAAAACCATGCCAAACTCCCATAAATCACAAACATAAATTATCCTCAATTTCTGTGCAACAAATCGACTGTACGGACAATCAAAATCCGTATGGTATGGCCTGTGTCAGCTGGCTATAACTTCCTTGATTTATGTGCCAAAAACTCAGTCATACAGACTGTTGAAATCCGTATTGTACGACCTGAATTAAATGTTGCGCCTCTTCCTTGATTTCTTTGCCAGTATAAATTTGTACAAACTCCTGAAATCTGTACTGTACAACTTGTTATTATTGTTGTACCTTCTTCCTTGAAATACGTGCTAGTTTCCATCCTTGGAATGCTTTCCCTAGCTCTGCAAAAATGGCCTCTTTCTCAAACTCGAATTTTCTTCTCTTGCTCTCTCAAAAATGTTTCATCTACCCAAGAATGGGTGTGCCCTCTTACCCTACTCGACCTCATGAGGGAATCTCAAGACTCATCTCATCTAACAGTTGAGATTAGACAAGATCAATGGTGGAGATAAAATCACTTTATTCACCCACTTCCCCTAAGTCTCAAAAAGTCACATTTTAATTTGTCTCTCACAAATTAAATGACTAGGGTCCACATTAGGCACTTTATCATCCCTTAGGTGCCTAGGTGATGAGAAACACTTGCATATGTACATTTTAATTATTTTTAACAATTTTGGCTCTGAATCCCTATGTTCCTCCTCTATTTCCTCTGCTTCCTCGTCTTCCTTCTCTAATTCCTCTACATCTTTTTCATTTTCCTCTTCTTCTACTTCCTCATCTTCTTGTTGAGCATTGTAAAATGGATCCTCAAGGGATCCATCTATACCATTACCAATATGAGAAGGTTAAAAGTTGATAAATGTTGCCAATTCCCCTTCAACTTCCTTCTCTGTATTTTCAAGATTTATCATTTCCTCTAAGTCCCCAATAAATTCAATTTTTTTTTACTTGAGGTGGGAGAACCTTTTGTTTTGACTTTGGATAACACGACCACTTTCACTAAAAACTACTTCACTTGCTTAAGATCAAGTTGAATTTAGGTTCCTTCCTTGATTGTTGCTTTAAAGGGGGCTACTCTTGTTGGATTTTTGGACAATTTTTAGAAAAATGTTCATAAGCATGGGCTTAAGATCATCTTGAATTTAGGTTCCTTCCTTGATTGTTGCTTTAAAGGGGGCTACTCTTCTTGGATTTTTGGACAGTTTTTAGAAAAAATGTTCATAAGCATGGTCCAAGCATTGCATTCGAATGGAATCTACTCACAATTTAATTTAATGCTTGATGGTCACTCCTCCTGTATAGATTTATTTGCAAAGATTCATAGAGTCCCTTCTCCAAGTCCACCTCCACTTCCACAAAAATATAGATTTTCTTTTGGTTATGTTTTGTTAATAAATGACTCAATTTGTTTCCAATCTTTCTAATAATGTAATAATGCATTTATCCTGAAAAAATAATGAAAGTTTCGAATCTCTCTAATAATGCATTCATCCTAAAAAAAAATTAATGAAAAGAGTAGTGAAATGTGATTTCACATATAACTAGAATCTCATGTAGATAAGTATGGTTGAGATATTCTCTTGAACTCTTCTATATTTAAGATAAAGTTAGATATCATAACAACTCTTGAACTCTATATTAAGAATCACCACATGTTATAAAGGTATTCAATTTTATATAATAAATGTTATAATGGTATTCAATTTTATATAATAAATGTTATAATAAAAGAATTGTTGCTGAAAAAAGGAGTGACAGTGTCTGAGAGAGCCTCGGGTCTCGGGTCTGAGGTTGAGGGACCCACTGCTGTGTGAAGAATAACATCCTCTGTGTTCTAATTTTTTATGATCGCCTCCAAAGATGAAATCTGGAGGAAAAGAGCTAGAGAGAAGCTGTTGTGTGTAGTAGATATGTTGATCAGGCTCTACCAAGTGCGTGTTGACTGTGTCTCAACTGTCGAGTGATTACAAGAAGACTTGCAGTGCTGAGACGACATGGATAGAATCCCTAAGCACTCGGGGACTGGCATTTAAAAGGGAGAGATTCTAGTGTTTGTAGATAGTTGATGTGACCGCAAAGAGACACCATGTGGCACACTTTGGATTCGATCGCAAGTTCGATGACTTCTGAGTAAGATTTGCAAATAGTTCGTACTCTGTTGGACTACACCATATGCCATCGCTTCTCACATTTGTGCTTAAGAGTGCATGTCAAATGTTGAAGGGTGACATCATCATAGCTTTTCTAATAAAATTTGTTTTGTAAATATGTTTGCATAATTTATTTATTTTTGTATAAAAGAAATATACTTTTTCTTAATGTGATAAACAATATTTCTAGCCAAATGAATAACACTTTGGCTATCACAAAATAATTTCATCTTGTCCTGCACCCTTCCAAACTCACCCAACAAACTTTTTAACCAAATTGCCTCCTTGCATGCATGTGAAGAAACCATATATTCTGCCTCAATAGTGGATAAAGAAACTACGTTTTGAAGCTTTGAAATCCAACTAACATGGCTGCAAGAGTAAAGACACATCCTGAAGTGAATCTCCTTTTGTCCAAGTCACTTACAAAATATGAATCTACATAACTGCAAATTGAATCACTGGAACCATCATAGGTGATAGAATAATTACTCGTGCCTCTAAGATATCGAAACACTCATTTGATTGTTGTTCAATGCTCTTTACCTGGATTTTCCATGTATCTACCGACAACACCAACTGCATGTGAAATATCTGGTCTAGTACTCACCATTGCATACATCAAACTTCCTACTGCATTTGCATATGGTACACAAGACATATAATCATTTTCTTTGTCATTACTAGGACATAAACCTGAAGAAAGATTGAAATGGAAATCCAAAGGGAATTGTAGGGGTTTCACATTATTCATACTGAATCTCATAACTATTTTCTCCACATACTTCTGTTGTGATAACCAAATCTTACCATTTTTCCTGTCCCTGTGGATCTCCATGCCCAAGATTTTTTTTGCTTCTCCTAGATCCTTCATATCAAACGTCTTATCCAACTAAGCCTTTAACCTATTGATTTTGACCATGCTTTTTTTTGCCACAAGAATATCATCAACATATAACACCAAAATAATGAATATGTCATTTTCCAACTTTTTAAAGTAAACACAATGATCATATTCACTTCTTTTAAAATTTAGGATCACTGTGAAGGAGTCCAACTTCTTGTACCATTTCCTGGGAGACTGTCTCAGGCCATACAATGACTTCTTGAGTTTGCAAACAAACCTCTTATTGTGATCATGATCAAACCCTTCTAGTTGTTCCATATATATATCCTCATCCAAATCTCAATGTAGAAATGTTGTTTTAACATCTAGCTTCTCTAACTAAAGATCAAGTAAAACAACAAGTGCTAACACAACACGAATTGAAACAAACTTCACAACTGGTGAAAAGATTTCATGAAAACCAATACCTTCCTTTTGATAATATCCTTTTTCTACGATTCTTTCTTTATACCTTTCAAATTTATCATCAACACCCTTTTTCAATTTGTAGACCCTCTTGCAACTGACAACCTTCCTGTCCTTTGGAAGTTATACCAGGTCCCATGTTTATTCCTCTCTAAGGCATCCATTTCTTCTTTCATAGATTCTTTCCATTGAGCACTTTTAGATACCTTAATTGCTTCCTCATAACAACTAGGTTCTCTATCAGTAGAAACCAAAGCCAAAGATGAAACATAATCATCATACCTTTTAGGAGGATTCTTGACCTGTGTAGATCTCCTTAGAGATGGTTGACACATATCCTTAGTTTCCTAGATATTTTCTTCATCTTCATCTTCTTCTTCTATAACTTCTTCATGATCTTCCCTTGATCCAGATGGATATCGGTGGCCACCCACCTTTTCCAACTGGCTCAAAACAACGTTCTGACATTTTTGGCAATTTACTATTTTTAGCAGTTTTTCGAGTCCTGAACTTCTGGAGCCCTTTTGAGGCCCTAAACGACGTTTTTTGGGATATGTTACGGTTTCAAAATTCCATCATGGAATTTTGTCAAAAATTTTGTAGTCCTCGGATAGATCTTTCCAACGAGCTATCATACGCCTAAAACGGAGATCGTATACAAAAGTTACGACATCGGGAAGTTGAGGCACCAACTTACCCAAACGGGGCCCACATGACTTTTGGCGCTTCATCTCCTAGGGTTAGGTTTTTGGATGTCTAGGACTTTTGGCATTCCCGTCTATTGTAAAAAGGCCTTCCGAGCCTCATTGTAATCATCTTCTTGCGAATGCGAGTAGCCGACACATCTCTTCTCAGAGATAAGCTGCCACCATTCTAGCGAGTCTTTCACTCTGTATTTTTACAGTCTCTGTACATTTCTTTCATTAATAGAAATCGTGTATTACTGTATATCGGTGTTTATGAATGCATCTCTGATACATTTCTATTATATTATTGAATATCTGCGATATCTCTGTGCATTTCCTTATTATATCTCCGCTCTCATTTCGTGCCGAAAATAATCCGGATCATCCCTTTATGAAGATGGCTAAAACTCCAACTGAATTTGTTAAACTTGTGGTACCTATTATTGTCTCACTTCCACATCTACCAGATTTGATTTTAAGAGTGAGGATTCATGAAATACTACATCTCTTCTTATGATGAGTTTGTGAGAAGTATGATCCCATAATTTGTACCCCTTAACTCCATTACCATAACCAAAAAAAACATATCTCTTTGATCTAGGATCTAACTTAGAACGCTAATCTTTAGAAACAAGAGCACAAGCATCACAACCAAATATTCTCAAATTTGAATAATCACATGAATGACCTGTCCATACCTCTTATGGAATATTACAATTTATTGCAGTTGATGGTGACTGCTTTATCAAATAGCATGCTATAAGAACTTCTTCTTTCCACAATTCCTACTGCAACTTGGCATTACTAAGAATGGTCCTTTCTCTCCCTAGAAGAGTCATATTCATGCGTTCAACGACACCATTTTGCTGAGGAGTATAAACTTTGGTATTATGTCTTTTGGTCTCATCTTCCTTGCAATAGTTTTCAAACTCCATAGATGTGAAATCACCTCTATTATCTATTCTTAAACACTTGATTGACCTATTAGTGCTCTTTTCAACCAAAGCTCTGAATTTCTTAAAAGTATTAAATACATCACCTTTTCTTTTAAGTAAATAGACCCAAATCTTTTTAGAGTAATCATCTATAAATGTCACAAAATATGACAATCCTATAAAACAAACCATAGGGGATGGTCCCAAAACATCTGAATGAATGTAATCAAGGATACCTTTGCTTATATGTCTTCCAAAAACACAATACTTGTAGAAATTCAAATTCAGAAACTTTAAACTTGGAAGTGACTTATGGTCAACCAGTACCTTAAGCCCTTTCTCTCTCATATGACCCAAATGTTGATGCCATAAATGAATAAAATCACTTGAACCTTCAGATGCTACCACTGCTTGATTTATTTTGGTTCTTCCTTCAAGCTAATAAAGGTTCACAATCCTCTTTGCCTTCATGACTACTAATATGCATTTGGACACCTTGAGTTGTACACCTGTAACCACCAGAATCTAGAACTCCCAAAGATATCAAGTTCTTTCTAAGTTTGGGCACATGCCTTACATATGTTAATGTTCTTACATAACCATCGTTCATTTTAATACAAACTCTACTAACCCCCAAAATTTTACAAGAAAAGTCATTTCCCATAAAAACAACTCCATCATCAATAGATTGGTAAGTTGAGAACCAATTTCTATGAAGACACATGTGGCTAGACACACCAAAATTTAACAACCAATCCTGATGTTGATGTGAAACATTACAAGTAGACAATACCTCATCAACCATACTTGAACCTGAACTTGAACTCGCTTCAACTAAATTAGCTTCCTTTGCTTCCTTTGTGGAGTCCTCTATGGATGCATTATGTCTTTTTCGAAAATCCTTCTTCAGATGCCCTGTTTTTCTACATAACCAACATTTCGGTGTACTCTTCTTTCCTTTTGACTTATACCTTGATGTACCCCTATGATTTTTCCCTCTTTCTATAGATCGAACTCTGACCACCATTGCTTCTGCTATCGAGGTTTCTTTATTGGATATTCTCCTCATATCCTCAAACAAAAAATCTCCCACAACAATATCATAATCAATGGCACATGTTCTGCTAAACCACATAGATGTGACCATATGATCCCAAGACTCAAGAAACAAACACAGTAGTGTAACTTCTTTGTCCTCATCGTCATACTTCAATTCCATACTAGATAATTGACAAATCAAAGTATTGAAAAAATTTAGGTGATCATCAATTTTTTTACCTTCTTTCATCCGTAAACTATACAACTTCCTCTTCAAGAAGATTATGTTCGTCAAGGAATTTTTCATATACAAACTCTTCAGTTTGTTCCATAAACCTGTTGTTGTCTCCTCTCCATCAATGTTAAACAACACTTCCTTTTCCAGACACAAACAAATGGTATTGAGGGATCTTGCATCCAGATCTTCCCAGTCCTCGTCTATCATGCTTGTCGGTTTCTTTGAATTTCCTTCCAAATCCTTTTGTAATCCTTGTTTCACAAGTAGATCCTACATTTTGAGCTTCCATAGCTCAAAGTTATTCTTATCGTTGAATTTCTCCACCTCAAACTTAGAACTCAGTACCTTCTCCATTAGCACAAACCAAAACACCTAAACCAAGCTTATAATATTAAGCCTTTATATGGAGGAATTATCTTATATTCCAAAGTGGGACGAAAGAGGTTGAACCCAAAAAGGTTTAATCCCCCCCCAAAATATTTAAAATATATCTTAAAACCTTTTAGGACATTCACCTTTTTAAACAAATAAACATCCCCCTCTTAAAAAGTAAACCTCCACTTCATTTATTTATAAAAGGCGATACTTTATAACTCCACCCATTTATTATAGTGATTCTTTATGAGATATATTTGAGCTTTAATAATAAACAATTCTTCATACATCGTGTTTAATATGTAACCAAAAGGTCTCTTTCATACCTCTTTCCATGGGTATCGCTTCTTTGAAAATCGTTAACAGCGATGATCACATGTTATCGCCTCTTTCGCAACAAATCTCTTCCAGCATGCGGCACATAGATATCTACATGCAGATTAAGTAGAAATTCTCCCTTGAAACTCTCTCTCATTCATGCAATGGCTTCCTCCTTCACTCGCAACTCGTTTTTTTGTCACACTTGTAGTGCACCAGGTAGGATGCCTCACCAGGACAACGTCTCAAAAAACAAAGCGTTCTCTCACCCTCTTTCACAGAAATCACCCTGCAGATCCCGCTCACTCATGTAATGGTTTCCTCACCTTATGCTCTGATACCACTTGTTAGGAAGAAAAATCATAAACAGAGCATAAACAAACACTAAACTGAGAATAACAATCACACAATTTAACACAATGATTTACATGGAAACTCAATACAAGAAAAAACCACGGGGTGATGATAATCGATATTATTATTATTCAAGGAGAACTACAATAGAAAACACATGCATACAACCATACTCTCCTCACATACACATTTCACTCCACTGTATTTCATATCCACACCTCTACAAGTATGCTAGTTATATAGGATCTGATAAACAGTTAGACGAACTGATTACAACCTAATCCACTAGTTACACAACCTGTTCATTGAAGAGTGCATGAATTGAAATTCTATATTTAGCTGATGTTCATGCTACCACATGGGAAATTAGTTGACACTTTTTCAATAGGTGCATGATCGGTTGTACTCGACACTCAAGAGTTTTTGGTCCAAGTTGTAAAGCGTTTCCATAGGCAAGTTGATTTCCCCATGTATTTTGCAAGCTCTGTTGAGTCAGGCCTACATGGAATAGTGTGGTATCACATGTAATCATGTAGTGTGTATCCATTTTATGCATAGAGAGGATGTAGCATCAATTTGTGGAATTGACCACTCAGATATGTATGGGGAAGGGAAATGCACTCATATCTAAGATTGATGGCGTTTCAGACAAGTTGAATCGGCGATTAAGAGGGGAGATATGATAATCATAGAGTGTGAGTTGGTTGGGACCAAGTTATGATTAAGGGGGAGTCCAACGTGTTGACGAACCATGTAGGTGAAAAGGATTCCTAGAGAGCTAGCGACTATAGCGGATGACACCCATGTATATCGATAGAATGATTTCTTTTTATATGGACATCAATGATCAATTCAGGTTAATCTATTTTATGCGGGTACAAAAGGAAGAAGAATAAAATTTGAGGATGAAGCTCATAGTGAAGAAATCCCAAGAGAGTGTATGCATTGTAAAATAGTTTCCCCATCATGATGGTTCGTGCTCTGCGGAAACCATTTTTGTGAGGTTTGTGGTCAGTTGAAACCATTTGTCTACGAGGCTCATGGTCAGCCGAATCCATTTGTTTGCGAGGTTCATGGTCATTTGAAACCACTTTGTGCGAATTTTAGGGGTAAGCCACAAAATCCCAGGTGATGAGGAGAAGCCAATAAAATGAAGAAACACATTAAAGTATACCCATATGAAAGATAAACGATGAAAATGATGCAATCCAAATGATGAAGAAAAATAATATGAAAACATGATCTAGATGAAGACCACTACAAAAATGAACACAAGAAGATTGGAGATAAACATGAAGGGGGAGTGTTAAATATAATGTAAATTGTTAAGTTAGTCATTAGATGGTTTAGATATTTTCTTAACCTTTCCTATATTTAGAATAAGTTAGATCTAATAACAAATTATGAAGTCTATATAATAGATTTGCAACATGTTGTAATAGTATTCAATTTTATATAATAGATTTCTCTCTTTCATATTTTATTTAAAGGTTCATAAGAAAAATACATTATGGTGGAACCTATAAAATATGATCTCCATTTAAACATTTGAATATTAAATTTTTCTCTCCCTTGTTTCAAAAGATAAATACATAACAACCACTACTAGATTCTTCTCTTCCTTATTTCAAAAGAAAAAGACATAACAACCAGTACTAAAGACAAATTAATTTACATGTTTCATTTATTTTGGGGACCATTTTTTTCCCACAAAAGATCAAGTTGAGTGATAGCTTCTAATCATTTGATGATTCATGATATTTTCGTCAGGTGACTCATTAAAGAATTGTATTAAATGGGCACAAACTAAAGTACACCATAAAGAAGGAAAAAATAAAAACGAAAAGAGACATAAGCATGAAATATGAATACAAAAACTTGATAACAGAGTTCGTTCCTAGTGGACTACGTATCCACGTCCTGCTCTCAAATGGGTAGGCCCTTTTATTAACTCCACAAAAGAATTGAGAAAAATACATAAGTATACCTCATTCTAGAGTTAAGCTACAAAATATTTGCTCATATGAGAAAACTAACATCACCACTGCGTTCGTGGCATCGAATTACCTAAAAATGACTGTCTTCATGCCTCGATCTGAGTCTGGCACTTTCAGGCCTAAGAGACACCCCTACCTAGGTTTTTGTGCCTACCTTTGCAATAAATGACTGGAAAAAAATCTTGAAATGTATGCCAATTCCGTACGACCACGCCTTGGTCTCTCCTCTCTGTTCTGTACACTGGCGGAAAATCCCCTTTTATAAATTGTTTTTGGGCGGTTGTGTAATAATGAGACGGTTGGGCGCATTGGTTATTGAGGCTATATTAAGTGATTGGTTAGGTGAAGGTCCCGAGGTCGAATCTCGCAGAACTCCCCTTTTTAACATATGGTTACAACCATACTTGGCGCGCTGCTAAAATGGTCGGGTAGTTGGCGAAGATTCTGGCGGGTATGCCATATATGGCAGATTGTTTAGAGTATATTGGAACGATTTTGGCGAACTCTATATTTGGCGGAGGTTTGGAATATGCCCCCAATCTGGCGGAAATGCTGCCAGATTTGGCGGGCCATATTTATATATTTTTTTAACAATCCAGTTGTTGGGCGTCATTGGGCATTTTCCCACTTCCATGTGGGAGCCCACCATTGGCCCATGTCACCTCATTGTATGGTCAGCCTTCCACATCACCTTCCTGCCACATCACCCCACCACGTGTTGTACAAATTCCACGTAGTGTATGAATGCCACATGTCCTGTATGGATTGCCACGTGGAAACTTTTCATTGGTCAATAAGTTAGCCCAAAAAGTCAAAAAATGAGTGACACGTGGCAACCTCTCATGCTGCCACGTCATCATGTTGATGCCATCATCACATGTGTCTCCCTCTACGCTTGCCATGTATTTTGTATGGATGATGACATCATTCGTACTGATGGTGACATCAGCAGTACAGATACTGACTCATCCCTGCTGACTGAGCTAGGTTGACCAAAAATTTGACCGGGGGTATCTTTCGATATGTAACTTCGTTTGAGGAGACGTTTGTGCCATTAGAAAGTTTGCGATGCACTCTTCATGATCATGCCATTTTCATTGAGTTTTGGGAACTTTGAATTTTTTCCCTTTATCTGTCTACTGAAGCCATTCTGAGCATCTTGAGTTATTCTTAGCCTTCTATGGATCCTTTTTGGATCACGCCTTCCCACTCATTGGTTTTTGGACTATCAAAAGATTTCATCAATAAATAGGTAAGTGAGGGAAGAGCCCCCTCACTTTGTCCTTCTCAATCCACTTTGCCTTGCTTGGATGTGTGCCCTTCAAGCCTACTCGAAGATAATCAACATCACCCCTGCGTGAAGTCCTCATCCTTCTATCTAGGATGATATATTCTCGTAACTCATCCAAGTACTCAGGTGAAAACTCATCAGCTGAAGGTATTGAAACTTCCTCATCCTGATCCATGATCATAGGAGGGTAAAAAACTTTCAAGTTCTCTTTGTTCACAACAAGAGTGACACGATTTTCTATGCTAGTTTGTTGATGTTTTCTGTTCTGTTTCATACTGATTCTCTTGGCACAAGTTTCTATACATTTCTGTGATTGTTTGTGGAGGTTTACTAGTTGTTTTGGGCCGTATTGGTCGTACAGTTGAGGCAATGTGTCCTAGTTACAGTCTGGTGCAGTTTGTATTGAATGATGACTTGCTGAAATAAGAGATATTATGTGTTGTAATGTTGATGCTTATTGTTGTTGTATAAACTCAGATTTTCCTTGAGCATAATAAAGAGCTTTTTATCCTCAAATTTCTCCCTAATTTTCTATGTATTTTTCAAGTGGTAATGCACAGATTTTTGTGCCAAATGAGAGTTACAGCCTATTGATATATGAGTTATTTCCGCTGCTATTTTATTTCAGAACTAGTCCATTAGTATTTATGTCCATAAAAAAGGGCTGAGAACAATTTTAGACTAAGTGTATGTTGAACTAAAATGTACTTTAACAGATGAAGCCTTGGGTGCAACCATGTCTTTGGATGTTTAGAAATTTCTTTTTGATAATTTTGATCCTTTAAAAATTTCTTTTTGATAATTTCAAATACAACATAACCTTTTTTCACTTACCCTTTTTTACTAAAGTTATATATACCCATTCTGCTGATATCTCTTTTTATTTTGAAAATTGGCAATTTTTTTTTTATAATTTTGGAATTTTTTTTTTACTTACCCTTTTTTTTATGTTATATTTGATAGGGGTATAATGTTCTAGGTTATTTTATTATAATAATATATTGTTATGACTGACTCTTCTGTTTTTGGGTAGGTCTGGCTACAATGGCAAGTTTTATTGCGTCTGTGGGAATGCCTCTCTCTGAATCTGGGGTAGTGTTTGTTGGTGGTAATGCCTATTTCGGAAGATGTTATTGAGTCAACAAGTCAATCAATCACTCTACGCCCCCCTCTGCTAGCTGATGTGTGTTGTGCCTCCCTCTGTCGATGTTGTCAGTGCCCTTCTCAGTGGATGTATCCAATCAATGCAATTAATCATCAGCCACCTATGCCCCTCTCTGCTTATGGCTGTAGTCGGTTGGACCGCCCCTCTTTGCAGATGGAGACCTCCGTTGGACCGCCCCTCTTTGCAGATGGAGACCTACCCCAGCCAGATAAATTCCATAAGTGTTCATGTGTTTTAAAGATATACTTGGAAGGAAGCAATGAGAACAGGTGTAGAAAAAACATTTAATGAATTTGGATTTTCCATGCATTTTCCTTAGAGAGAATACTTCAAAGAGTTTATTTGTATTTTATTGTTTTCATGTATTTTATTGTTCTTCTGAGATAAACGTTGGCGTAATCAATGTTTTAAATGTCATTTTTTATGTTTAATAATTGGCATAATTCAATGTTTTAAAACGACAATGAATGGCTCCATAGTTTACTTTCTTCACCAATAATATAAAACAACCAATGTTTCTCAAGTTTTGCATTGATTTAATTGATCACTAGTGAAGTCCACGAAGTGTCAAACTATGTGCCAGGGATCCTTCTCCTCGCGTCACAATCATGAATTCAAGATGACATGATTTTTAAAAGGATGATGCCCGACGCAAGTCTAATATTTTTCCTATATGTTGTAGGTACTAAATTTATCCAGTTTTTCATTTATTTAATGAACATCAATGGATTAACTGCCCCAGCTAACTCTTTTTATTTTATTCTTATCATGAAAAAAAAATTGAAATCCTTGTCCTTTTCCGCCATGCTTAGCTGGTCTGAGGTTCCATGTTGATGTTTGTTTTCATCTTTTTTGGTCTATCAGCGGGTTCATAACATATTAAACAAAATGTATTGATGGGCATAAGTAGTTGGACAAGATTGAATGCAGAGCATGTGATAATTGTAAGTCGTGGACGTCTGGAATGCTCTCACCGATATGAATAGAACACATGAGCTTGGCCATGAATATGGTAATCTGTCATAGCAGGGCAACCAGAGGGCATGCTGTGAAGAGGGTAAAAGAACAATCGTAACGAAATAACTGGTTTCGAACAGAAACCACTGCTGAGCAGGAACTAGCTGCTTTACAACTATTTCCCTTGTTTTATAAAACAAAAATATAAACATATATCCAACACAGACGCATAAATTGTGTTCATGGTACTAGATACCTCCTTGTCAAACACTGCCTGTAAAGAAATCTGTAAATCAGAATGAATCATATTTGTCTGAAATCGTATAGTAATTTAGAAATCCGTAAGTCTGATAATTAACTGACAATTTGTGATCTCTACAATGAGATTTAATTTCACAATAATCGAAGTTTATTATCGAATTCCAATAACAAGTTGAAACTTTATATCCATTTTTTTACCATTATCCCATTTTCAACTACGCGCAACTCATGAAGAAGTCTCTCCTAATTACGTATATTAAATCGCCATCGATGGGTGCAGTATTTGTTTTAAAACTGGCGTCTATCAATTTCATTAAAACTTGTTGCAGATTTTATCACGTGTATCCTTTAGTAAGAAAATCGAACTTTGTCCAAATCAAAAACGAGATGACTAACTCTCTTTTCTCTTCTGATCATAAAATTCAGATAACTACCTTTTAGGAATCTATCTTACCATTTTTTTAAAATAGATTGAATGGCTAATTAGAACAGATTCCTAAGATTTCTATTATTACTATTATTACTAGGCAAGATTTGAATCAACAAGATCCCAAAAAGTGACTTGATAATATACACTATGGCCAATTGACCTAACTAGAGGCATGCTTAAAGAGAAGAGATTCTCCTTTAGTTAATTTCATAGTGTAATAGTGTGTGTACTTCATGTGTAATCATGTACTTGTGTCTACACCATCTTATTTTGTTGAATTTTGATAAAAGTTATCTTCATCCATTTGCACATGCCTTTCTTTGATTTGAGATGTCTTTGATATGAAAAAATGTGTAAGATTTTTGTTGAATTTTGATAAAAGTTATCTATCAATTTGCACATGCCTTTCTTTGATTTGAGATGTCTTTGATGTGGAAAAATGTGTAAGATTTAGTATTAAAGAGAAGAGATTATTCTTTGATCAATTTCGTTTGGGTGTGAAAGTATGCCAATTGGTATAATATCATGTGGCTCATCAACATGTGTTGTAAGTGTGAATCATATGATACATGGTTATATTCATGCAGCCAGAAAATAGAAAATAATGTAGGTAGAATTATGTAGCTTGAGAGGATTTGTTTATAATTCTAAATTCAAACTAATAATATGACAAATGATATCAAAGACTTATGTAATGAATTAATTTATTAATTTTTTATTGTATAAATGAAATTTCAACATGTTGATATAATTTTCAAATTTGATATTCATATGGTGCATGGTTTTAAGTTAAGTGACTAATACAAAACATCAAAAGAGTGGGATTTCAATAAAATCCTGAAGAAATGAAGGAGAATTTTTGTTTGTCATTTTTGGGAGTTTGGCACAGTTTTCAAGGAGGTCGTAGAGTCATTTATTACCCAGAATTTTGCTACTGCTATTGGCACACATTTTGAGACATCCGTACAACAAGTTAGAGGCACATATATCGAGGATAAGACTTGTACTTTGGTGTAGGAAATTTTGGCACAAATTTCGAGGAGTTTAGCTCAGAATTTGTGTGATGACTTGGAACAGTTTTCAAGATACGTTTGTCATTAAATTTATGAAGATGAATATGTTGTAAATGAATTTCTCTGAAGCTCACAAATAACAAAAACTCACTCTCTCCCTTGTCTTCCCCTTGTGGGTTTTTCCAGGGTCGTTGTTAGACCAAAAATCATTGTGTTATTTTCTGAGTTATATGTGTTGCTGATATATTTTATTTATGCATTAAATGATGTTCAAAATCCTCATGTTTTAGTTCTGAAAATCTATTTTATGTTGAGTTTAATTGGCTGCCATAAAACTAGGTTTGGGCATTAAATATTGGGTGAAAAATCAGTGAGAATTGAAACTGGGTGGGGTCTGGAATTTTACATGGTATCAGAGTTGAGTTAAAGAGAAGTAGAAATATTTTAGCAAGTCAGGAAATCAGGACAACAATCACTTCACCAGACAAAACTTTGAATTTTTCATTTTCCGTAGAAAGGGGTCAAGGCTATAGGCTTGAGAGTTAAGGACATACTTGATGGGGCAAATAACTTTGATGCTTGGAAGGAGAGGATGATCTTGCTGTTGCAAGAAAATGAGTTGTGAGATATTGTTGAAAATACCGCAACGCATCATGTGGTTGTACCTACTGATGCTACTCTTCTTTCAACGTACGCTAAGAAGAGTATCAAGGCTAAGAGTATTATTCTTGATCCCATCAAGGACCATTTGATTTCTCACTTGATGGGGAAGAAAAATTCCTATGAGATGTGGGAGTCTTTGACAAAGTTGTACCATAGTACAAATGAAAACCGGAAGACGGTTTTGAGGAAAAAATTGAAGAGCATTAAAATGACCAAGGCTAAAAATGTGGTCACATATCTTACCAGGTTGACACAGGGGAGAGATGATATTGGAGATGTGGGGGAGGCCATAGTTGACAATGAGCTTGTGAGGACAACATTGAATGGAGTTTCCAAACAATGGGTTGTTTTGTTGAGGGCATTGTGGCTAGGGAGAAGCTTCGCAATTGGGAACGTCTTTGGGATGAATTTATTCAGGAGGAGACTCGGAGAGGTTATGTGCATGGCAGTTCATCTACAGGTCATAATGAGAAGAGTGTGGCTCTTGTTTCCAACATCAAGAAGAAGTTAAAAAAGTGTCCTATGGGAGGAAACAAACCGAAGGGTGAAGGGAAGAAGGACATGAGAAAATTCAAGTGATTTGCATGCCACATGTTTGGGCACTATCCAGGTTATTGTTTGAACAAGAAGAAGAAACAAATAGCATATTCAATAGTGGTGGAGGATTTTACTGCCAAGTTTGATAAGGAGTTTTCCTTAGTTGTGTGCCTTTCCACGAGGACCACTCATTCCAATATGTGGTATATTGACAGTGGTGCCTCCCGCCATATGATAGGGGTTCCTGAGCACTTAACATATATTACTCAAATTGGTGATGTTGAGGTGGCACTTCGAGATGACCGAGTGGTCAAGGCAGTTGGATGTGGGACTGTATTATTTCAAAGGGAGTATTTTCCTCCCATGTTGTTGAGAGAGGTCCTATATGTTCCAGGATTGAAGAAGAACTTAGTTTTAGTTTTGGATATTTAGGAGAGGGGATATGAGGTGTTGTTCCGTGATGGGAAGGTGCTCCTTTTCCCCAAGGGTTCTAGTATCACTTTGGAAAAAGTGATTGGCACTAGACATGAGAATTTGTACAAGCTTATGTTCCAGCCAGCGAGAGCATTATTCCATTCTACCAGCAACAGTGAGCTATGTGAGCTATGGAACATGAGGATGGAACATTTTCACCATGGGGATTTGAGGGTATTGAGGGAGATTGTGACTAGAGTTCCATATTTCATTACAAAGCACCAGGAGTTGTGAAAGGAGTTTTCTTTGGGAAAGTACACCAATAATTATTTTCTTAGCAGTGAAAGTAGAGAAGTAGTTATCCTTGATCTTATTCATTCAGAGGTGTGTGGCCCAATGTCTTCGGCATCGTTGACTGGTTGTTTATACTATGTTATATTCATTGATGACTTCTCACGAAAGTCTTGGATTTTCTTCATGAAGACCAAAGGACAGGTCTTCAATCGGTTCCAAGAGTTTAAAGCTCTTCTGGAGAACCAAACTGGGAAGAAAAACAAAGTTCTGAGGATAGACAATGGGGGTGAGTATACCTCCAAGTAGTTCATGGAATTTTGTGTTGGAGAGGTCATTAAGAGAGAGTTGATTGCTCCTTACAACCCACAGCAGAATGGGGTTGTTGACAGGAAGAACATAGCCATAGTTGGGGTTGCGAGAGCCATGCTACATGATCAAGGGTTGCCGCTATTTCTTTGGGATGAAGCATGCTACACTGCAGTCTATTTGCAAAACAAGATTCCACACAGGGTAGTGGGGAGTATGACTCTTGAGGATTTTTATGGCAAGAAGCCTGAGGTGGGGAACTTTCATATTTTGGGTGCATCACATATTCACATGTCCCTTCTGAGAAGAGGACAAATCTAGAGCCCACAGAAAAGAGAGGGATCTTTGTTGGGTATAGCTAGACTTCAAAGGATTTTTATATATACCTTCCTTCCTTGAGGAAGAAAATTTTGAGGAGGGATGTGAGATTTGAGGAGGACGAAGCCTTTAGGAAGTCATGAGGGACAGAGAGGGGTGAACAATCATCACATCAGATTGAGGTGAGTCCACAACAGACTTCATTGACATAGATTTTAGGGTCACCAGTTTTGGTGACGACTATTCCACAGGTGACGGGGCCACAAATGTTAGGATCGCAGGTTACTGGTCCATAGGTTTAAGGATCGGGTACTCCAAATTCTACTTCAATATCACAGTCTTCAGGATATGGGGTTGAGCCGGGAGAATCTCCTCCATGAGACACTACTTCAGAGAGGAGGAAGCCCAAGTGGCTTCAGGATACTTTGAGGGAGGCTTAGGGTTCAGTGGGGAATCCCAGGAAAGCTGTGAGGGAGAGTAAAGCTAACGAGAGGTTTTGCAGCTACATCGCGATGGTGAGAAATATTCGGGAGTCTGAACCTTCCACTTTTGAGGAGGCTATTGGTAGACAGGTTTGGAGAGATGCCATGATGGAAGAGTACAATTACATCATGAAGAATGATGTTTGGGAGATTGCTCCTAGAATTGAGGGGAAGTCAGTGGTGACTTCCAGGTGCCTCTATAAACTCAAGCATGTTGCAGATGGAAGCATTGAGAAGTACAAAGCTCGCTTTGGGGCTTAGGGTTTTCATAGGTTAAGGGAGTTGATTATGATAAGACCTTCGTGCCAGTTGCTAGATATACCTCGATCAAGTCAGTGATTTCCATTGCAGCATAGATGCGTTGGAAGATCCACTAGATGGATGTGAAGACTTCATTTCTAAATCATCTTATACAAGAGGAGGTGTATATTGAGCAACATTTGTGCTTTGAGGTGCATGGGAGATATTCTCATGTGTGTAGATTGAAGAAGGAATTGTATGGGATGAAACAAGCTCCCAAAGCTTGGTATTCGAGGATTGATGCATATTTGCAGCAGTTGGGATTTGAGAAGAGCAAGGCTAATCCAAACCTATACTACATTGTGGTTGGAGAGGATCCTCTCATTTGCTTGCTATATGTGGATGATATTTTCATTACAAGGGCAGAGAGACTTATCACTAGCTACAAGGAGAGACTTTCTTTAGAGTTTGAGATGATTGATATTGGATTGATGCACTATTTTTTGGGATTGTAGGTTTGGCAGGAGCTTGGACACATCTTCCTGGGACAGGGGAAGTATGTGTGTGACATTCTGAGGATATTTCAGATGGAGGATTGTAGGCCCATGACCACTCCCATGATTACCAACTAGAAGAAGCTTCATGCTTCCGAGTCATAGTTGGTGGATTTCACTTTATATCGTCAGTTGATTGGGTATTTGATGTATTTGGTCAATACTAAGTGAAATATTTGTTTTGTTGTCAACACTCTCAGTCAGTTCATGATGGAGCCTAGGAGAGTGCACTGGGTGGCATTAAAATGTGTTCTTAGGTATCTTTGTGGTACGGTAGATTATGGTCTGGACTATCAGAGAGGGGATGGAGTTCGTCTAGTTGGCTATACATATTTAGATTGGGCAGGATGTGTTAGTGACCGGAAGAGTACTTCAGGGTATTATTTTGGATTGGACTCAATAGTTTTGTCTTGGTTTAGTCGAAAGCAAAAGCCAGTGGCATTGAGTTCTGCAGAGGTTGAGTATATGGCTACCAAGTAGGCCAATTGTGAGGCCCTTTGGCTTGACAAGTTGCTGGCAGGATTGTTTGGTGTGCAGTTGAGGCCTAGCTTGATTTACTGTGATAATAAGAGTTGCATTAAACTCTCAAAGAATCTAGTATTTCATGACAGGTCTAAGCATATCAATATTCGTTATCACTTCATCCGTGACTATTTTCAGATAGGAGAAGCGGAGCTACAATACATATCTACAAATGAGCAGGTTACAAACATACTCACCAAAGCATTTGGCAAAGACAAGTTTGTATTTCTCAGGGACAAGATTAGAGTGGTGAGTAACACTTTCCTTGGTAAGAGGGAGTGTTAAAAATAATTAAAAAGTACCTAGGAAAGTGTTTCTCATTACCTAGGCGCCTAAGGGGTGAGAAAGTGCCTAATGTGGACCCTACTCATTTAATTTGTGAGGGACAAATTAAAAGGTAACTTTTTGAGACTTAGGGAAAGTAGGTGAATAAAGTGATTTTATCTCCACCATTGATCTCGTCTAATCTCAACTGTTAGATGAGATGACTCTTGAGTTTCCCTCATGAGGTCAATTAGGGTAGGAGGGCACACCCATTCTTGGGTAGATGAAACATTTTTTATAGAGCAAGAGAAGAAAATTCAAGTTTGAGAAAAAGACCATTTTTGCAGAGCTAGGGAACGCATTTGAAGGCTGAAAACTAATGTGCATTTCGAAGTAGAAGGTACGTCATTAATAGCAGATCATATAGTACGGATTTCAATAGTATGTAAAACTTTGTACTGGCATAGAAATCCAGGAAGAGGCGCAACATTTAGTTCAGTCCGTACAGTACAGATTTCAACAGTCCATACAGTTGAGTTTTTGGCACAAAAATTGAGGAAGGTACATCCAGCTGACACAGGTCGTACTGTACGGATTTTGACTTTATGTACATTCGATTTGCTGCATAGAAATCAAGGAGAATTTATGTTTGTGATTTCTGGGAGATTGGCATTATTTTCAAGGAGTTCGTACAATCATTTATTGCCCAATTTTTTTTTTCTGATGTTGGCACGTAGTTAGAGGCACAAATATTGAGGAGCAGACCTGTACTTTGGTGCAGGAAATTTTTGCATGAATTTTGAGGAGTTTGTCTCAGAATTTGTGTGAAGACTTGGCGTGATTTTCGAGATAAGTTTGTGATTAAATTTCTGAAGATGAATATGCTATAAAAGAATTTCTCTGAAGCTCACAAATAATAAAAATTCCATCTCTCACTGGTTTTCCCCTTGTGAGTTTTCCAAGGTTGTTGTTAGAACAAAAATCACTGTGTTATTTTTTGAGTTATATGTGCTACCAATATATTTTATTTCTGCATTAAATGATGTTCAAAATCCTCATGTTTCAGTTATGAAAATCTATTTTATGTTGATTTTAATTGACTGTCGTAAAACTGAGTTTGGGTATTAAACATTAGCTAAAAAAACAGTGAGACTTGAAACTGGGGGATCTGAAATTTTACAGAAACAACATTTGAAGCCCTCTAAATCTATCTTCTTTATTAAATTCCTAAAGAAAGCTCCAAATCTCTACCCTCTCCTAACAAGGGGAAGGAAATCCAACCTAATCTATATAACTCAAATATTCACCTAAAATGTTAAACACCCCTTGGATTTCATATATATATATATATATATTCAATGTTTCTCCCTTTTCCATAAAGGAAGGTGGGTTATATGTGATATTCTCAATCAACATTACATGTATGACTCTGGTGAGCTATGCTATCTTTTTATTTCTAAAATATAATATTTTTGTTTTTATTATATAAAAAAGAAATATCCTTTCTGCTTTATCCTTTCCTTTCTTAACTTTTGTAGTCATTTCCTTTAAGGATTATAGTAGAAAGTAAGGAATTCTCATGTTGTTTACCAACCTTTCTTTGATAGCTAGTTGTATGTACCTATGGAATTTGAAATTGCCTTAGAATTAATTGGCTCGAGTTCTTGTTGTGCATTTGATATCATGTGCACGTTCACACCTACATGGCTATGGCCATGTATATCTCGATTTACTCATGTTTAATGGTGTAGTTGTAGGCCAAACACCATTATAAGTGTAGGACCCTTCTAGCCTACAAATCCACTACGTTCAATTCAAAGTGTTCCTTGAATGGGTCTAAGAGGCCATTTTTGTGTGTGTTACTTCTAGTGTCACTATTCAATTTGTATCAATGCCTATCCTTGATTAAAGTTTGAAGTGATAAGTGAAAAGCGATCGTTATGATCCTCCCTTATTTTTATTTTGAAGGATTCATTTCAGATAGGATGATAGGCTCTTTGTGTTAGAAGAAGGTTCATTTGAATTGACATCTTTGCCTAAATGTGAAAATGTCTTTCAAATGGGTTGAAATCCTTTCGGTTTCACTTCAAAGTGGCTTGATCACGTTCTTCTTTTAAAGAGTCTCGATGGTCTCATTGCTATCTATTGAATTTTATTTTCAAGAAACTTGATAATCTATCGAAGAGGATCAATAGCCTATCAAGGAATTTTGAAATATATTCTTTTGAAGAGGCTTGATGGCCTGGTGGAGACTTCCAAAAGATGTTTTTTTGAAGAGGCCCAATGGGCCTATTGGGGACTTTTCAAAGATGTTCTTTCAAAGAGGCCCGATGGCCTACTGGGGACTTTCAAAAGATGT
>ML782175.1:233045-262943 GCA_009831015.1 Picea engelmannii
TTATATGAAAATATATCATAACTCATACCATTACCCATCAAACAAACTTGGGTCCATTACCCAAACCTAGGGTCTCCAACTTCTCATGGCCATAACTCTCTAACCGTGAGGAATTATGTGACGTTCCACATACCACCGGAAATTAAATGAAAAGAACTATCCATCTAGGATATTTTCCCTAACAAATTCACTTTCCTTCATCTCATTATTCCATAATTAAGCATGGGTTCTCTTACTCCACAAAGCGTCTTCCCGTGAGGGCTTTCACCATAAGGGGATCACTTTGGAGTTCATCCATATTTACTTCTTATCAACCATGACAAAAAAATAATGAGTCATATTTACATCAAACACTATTGGGTCCATTACCCAAAAATTTGTGCTATGGGTCTTTCTTCAAGGGTTGACATCAATGACAACCAACCTTAATCAACAATGAGGTGTTGTTCCGTGATGGACATTTGCTCATTTTCCCCAAGCGGCCTAGTATCACTTCGATGAAAGTGATTGACACTAGACATGATAAGTTGTACAAGCTTATCTTCCATCCAGCAAGAGCATTATTCCATTATACCAACAACAATGATCTATGTGAGCTATGGCACAAGAGGATGGCACATTTTCACCATGGGGATTTGAGGGTACTAAGGGAGGCTGTGACTGGAGTTCCATATTTCAGTACAGAGCACCAAGAGTTGTGCAAGGGGTGTGCTTTGGGAAAGTACAACAAGACTTCTTTTCCTAGCAATGAAAGTAGAGCAGTAGGTATCATTGATCTTATTCATTCAAATGTGTGTGTCCCGATGTCTTTGGCATCGTTGACTGGTTGTTTATACTATGTTATATTCATTGATGACTTCTCACGGATGCCTTGGATTTTCTTCATGAAGACGAAAGGACAGGTCTTCAATCGATTCCAAGAGTTCAAAGATCTTGTGGAGAACCAGACTGGGAATTAAAACATAGTTATGAGGATAGACAATGGGGGTGAGTATACCTCCAAGGAGTTCATGGAATTTTGTGTAGGAGAAGGCATCGGGAGAGAGTTGATTGTTCCTTACAACCCATAATAGAATGGGGTTGTTGAGAGGAAGAACAGGGCCATAGTTGGGGCTGCAAGAGCCATGCTACATGATCAGGGGCTACCATTGTTTCTTTGGGATGAGGCATGATACACTGCAGTCTATCTGCAGAACAAGAGTCCACACAGGGTAGTGGGGAGTATGACTCCCGAGGAGGATTTTTCTAGGAAGAAGCCCGAGGTGGGGCACTTTCGGATTTTTGGGTGCATCGCATATTCACATGGCCCTTCTTAGTAGAGGACAAATCTAGAGCCCACGACAGAGAGAGGGATCTTTGTTGGGTATAGAGAAACTTCAAAGGCTTTATGTATATACCTTCCTTCCTTGAGGAAGACAATTTTGAGGAGCGATGTGAGATTTGAGGAGGACGGAGCCTTTATGAAGTCACGAGGGACAGAGAGGGGTGAGCAGTCATCACCTTAGATTTAGGTGACTTTGTAGGAGACTTCAGTGATACAGAGTTTGAGGCCACCAGTTTCGGTGACAACTGGTCCAAAGGTGACAAGGCCACAGATGTCAGGATCACAGATTTAAGGATCAGGTACTCCAGAGTCTACTTCAGGATCATAGTATTTAGGAGATGGGATTGAGTAGGGAGAGTCTCCTCCACCAGACCTTACTTCAGAGAGGAGGAAGCCCAAGTGGATTCAGGATACTTTGAGGGAGGCATAGGGTTCAATAGGGAATCCTAGGAAGGATGTGAGGGAGAGTAAACCTCTAGAGAGGTTTTGCAGCTACATCGCGATGGTGTGTAGTATTCGGGAGTCTGAGATTTCCACTTTTGAGAAGGCTATTGGTAGACAGGTTTGGAGAGATTCCATGATGGAAGAGTACAATTCCATCATGAAGAATGATGTTTGGGAGATTGTTCCTAGACCTGAGGGGAAGTCAGTGGTGACTTCCAGGTGCCTCTATAAACTCAAGCATGTTGCAGATGGCAGCATTGAGAAGTACAATTCTCTCTTTGTGGCACAGGGTTTTTCACATGTTGAGGGATTTGATTATGATGATATCTTCACGCCAGTTGCTAGATATACCTCGATCAGGTTAGTGATTTCCATTGCAGCAGAGATGGGTTGGAAGATCCACCAGATGGATGTGAAGACCACATTTCTGAATGGTCTTATATAGGAGGAGGTGTATATTGAGAGACCTTTGGGCTTTGAGGTGCATGGGAGAGATTCTCATGTGTGTAGACTGAAGAAGGAATTGTATGGGCTGAAACAAGATCCCAGAGCTTGGTATTCGAGAATTGATGCCTATTTGCAATAGTTGGGATTTGAGAAGAGTGACGTTGATCCCAACCTATACTACATTGTGGTTTGAGAGGATCCTCTCATTCTCTTGCTATATGTGGACGATCTTTTCATTACAGGGGCAGAGAAACTTATCACTAGCTGCAAGGCGAGCCTTGCTATAGAGCTTGAGATGAATGATATTGGACTGATGCACTATTTTTTGGGATTGGAGGTTTGGTAGGAACCTGGACACATCTTCCTGGGACAGGGGAAGTATGTGTGTGACATTGTGAGGAGATTTCAATTGGAGGATTATAGGTCCATGACCACTCCCATGATTACCAACTGGAAAAATCTTCATGCTTCTGAGTCATAGTTGGTGGATTCCACTTTATATCATCAGTTGATCGAGTCTTTGATGTATTTGGTCAATATCATGCTAGATATTTTTTTTGTTGTCAACACTCTCAGTCATTTCATAGTGGAGCCTAGGAGAGTGCACTGGGTGGCAGCAAAACATGTGCTCGGGTATCTTTTTGGTACGGTTGATTATGGTTTGGACTATCAGAGAGGAGATGGAGTTCCTGTGGTTGGCTATACAGATTCAGATTCAGCAGGATGTGTTAGTGACCGGAAGAGTACTTTAGGGTGTTGTTTCGGATTCGGCTCAACAGTTGTGTCTTGGTTTAGTCGAAAGAAAAAGTCAGTGGCATCGTGTTCTACAGAGGTTGAGTATATGGATTCCATTCAGGCCAGTTTTGAATTTCTTTGGCTTCGCAAGTTGTTGGTGGGATTGTTTGGTGTGTAGTTGAGGCCTACCTTGATTTACTGTGACAATCAGAGTTTCATTAAACTCTCAGAGAATCCATTATTTCATGACAGGTCTATGAATATCGAGATTCGTTATCACTTCATCTGTGACTATGTTCAGAGAGGAGAAGTGGAGCTACAGTACATATCTCCAGATGAGCAGGTTGCAGACATACTCACCAAAGCATTGGGCAAAGGCAAGTTTGTTTTTTTCAGGGACAAGATTGGAGTGGTGAGTAACACTTTCCATGGTAAGAGGGAGTGTTAAAAATAATTAAAAAGTACCTAAGCAAGTGTTTCTCATCACCTAGGCACCTAAGGGGTGAGAAAGTGCCTAATGTGGACCCTAGTCATTTAATTTGTGAGAGACAAATTAAAAGGTGACTTTTTTAGACTTAGGGAAAGTGGGTGAATAAAGTGAATTTATCTCCACCATTGATCTCATATAATCTCAACCGTTAGATGAGATGACTCTTGAGATTCCCTCATGAGGTCGATTAGCGTAGGAGGGCGCACCCATTCTTGGGTAGATGAAACATTTTTGATAGAGCAAGAGAAGAAAAATCGAGTTTGAGAAAGAGGCCATTTTTGCAGAGCTAGGGCACACATTCCAAGGTTGAAAAATAGCATGCATTTTGAGGTAGAAGGTACAACATTAATAGCAGGTCATACAATATGGATTTCAGGAGTTTGTACAACTATATACTAGCATAGAAATCGAGGAAGAGGAAGAACATTTAATTCAGGCCGCACAGTACGGATTTCAGCAATCCGTACAACTGAGTTTTTGGCACAAAAATCGAGGAAGGTACAACCAACTGACACATGACATATTGTATGGATTTTGACTGTCCGTACAGTCGATTTTCTGTATAGAAATCGAGGAGAATTTTTGTTTGTCATTTCTGGGAGTTTGGCACAGTTTTCAAGGAGGTCGTACAGTCATTTATTACCCAAAATTTTGCTACTTCTATTCACACACATTTCGAGGCATCCATACAACAAGTTAGAGGCACAAATATCGAGGAGAATGCCTGTACTTTGGTGCAGGAAATTTTGGCATGAATTTTGAGGAGTTTGGCTTAGAATTTGTTTGATGACTTGGCACAGTTTTCAAGATAAGTTTGTCATTAAATTTATGAAGATGAAATGCTGTAAAATAATTTCTCTGAAGCTCACAAATAATAAAAACTCACTCTCTCACTAATTTTCCCCTTGTGGGTTTTTCCAGGGTCGTTGTTAGACCAAAAATCATTGTGTTATTTTTTGAGTTATATGTGTTGTTGATATATTTTATTTATGTGTTAAACGATGTTCAAAATCTTCATGTTTCAGTTTTGAAAATCTATTTTATGCTAAGTTTAATTGGCTGTCATAAAACTAGGTTTGAGCATTAAATATTGGGTGAAAAATCAGTGAGACTTGAAACTAGGTGGGGTTTGAAATTTTACATGGTATCAGAGTTGAGTTAAAGAGAAGTAGAAATATTTCAGCAAGTCAGGAAATTGGGACAACAATCACTTCACCAAACATAACCTTGAATTTTTCATTTTCCGCAGAAAGGGGTCAATGGCTACAGGTTTGAGAGTTGAGGACAGACTTGATGGGGCAACAAACTTTGATGCTTGGAAGGAGAGGATGATCTTGCTGTTATAAGATAATGAGTTGTGGGATATTGTTGAAAATACCGCAATGCATCATGTGGTTGTACCTACTGATGCTACTCTTCTTCCAGCATACACTAAGAAGAGTATCAAGGCTAAGAGTATTAATCTTGATGCCATCAAGGACCATTTGATTCCTCACTTGACGGGGAAGAAAAATGCCTATGAGATGTGGGAGTCTTTGACAAAGTTGTACCAGAGTACAAATGAAAACCGAAAGATGGTTTTGAGGGAAAAACTGAAGAACATTAAAATGACCAAGGCTAAAAATGTGGTCACATATCTTACCAGGTTGACAAAGGTGAGATATGATATTGGAGTTGTGGGGGAGGCCATAGTTGACAATGAGCTTGTGAGGACAACATTGAATGGAGTTTCCAAACAATGGGTTGTTTTGTTGAGGGCATTGTGGCTAGGGAGAAGCTTCGCAACTAGGAACGTCTTTGAAATGACTTTATTTGGGAGGAGACCTAGAGAGGTTATGTGCATGGCAGTTCATCTACAGGTCATGATGAGGAGAATGTGGCTCTTTCTGCCAACATCAAGAAGAAGTTAAAAAAGTGTCCTATGGGAGGAAACAAACCGAAGGGTGAAGGGAAGAAGGACATGAGAAAATTCAAGTGATTTGCATGCCACAAGTTTGGGCACTATCCAGGTTAGTGTCTAAACAAGAAGAAGAAACAAATAGTAGATTTAGCAATGGTTGAGGAGTTTACCGCCAAGTTTGATAAGGAGTTTTCCTTAGTTGTGTGCCTTTCCATGAGGACCACTCATTCCAATATGTGGTATATTGACAGTGGTGCCTCCCGCCATATGACAGGGGTTCATGAGCACTTGAGATATATTACTTAGATTGGTGATGTTGAGGTGGTGCTTGGAGATGACCGGGTGGTCAAGGTAGTTGGTTGTGGGACTGCATCATTTCAGAGGGAGTATTTTCCTCCCATGTTGTTGAGAGAGGTCCTATATGTTCCAATATTGAAGAAGACCTTACTTTCAGTTTTGGATATTTAGGAGAGGGGATATGAGGTGTTGTTCCGTGATGGGAATGTGCTCCTTTTCCCCAAGGGGTCTAGTATCACTTTGGAAAAAGTGATTGGCACTAGACATGAGAAGTTGTGCAAGATTATGTTCCAGCCAGTGAGAGCATTATCCCATTCTACCAGCAGCAGTGAACTATGTGAACTATGGCACATGAGGATGTCACGTTTGCACCATGGGGCTTTGAGGGTATTGAGGGATATTGTGACTGGAGTTCCATATTTCATTACAAAGCACCAGGAGTTGTGCAAGGGGTTTTCTTTAGGAAAGTACAACAAGAATTATTTTCTTATCAGTGACAGTAGAGAAGTAGTTATCCTTGATCTTATTCATTTAGATGTGTGTGTCCCAATGTCTTCGACATCGTTGACTAGTTGTTTATACTATGTTATATTCATTGATGACTTCTCACGAAAGTCTTGGATTTTCTTCATGAAGACCAAAGGACAGGTCTTCAATTGGATCCAAGAGTTCAAAGATCTTGTGGAGAACCAGACTAGGAAGAAAAACAGAGTTTTGAGGATAGACAATGGGGGTGAGTATACCTCCAAGTATTTCATGGAATTTTGTGTAGGAGAGGTCATCAAGAGAAAGTTGATTATTCCTTACAACCCACAATAGAATGGGGTTGCTGAGAGGAAGAACATGGCCATAGTTGGGGTTGCGAGAGCCATGCTACATGATCAAGGGTTGCTGATATTTCTTTGGGATGAAGCATGGTACACTATAGTCTATTTGCAGAACAAGATTCCACACAGGGCAGTGGGGAGTATGACTCTTGAGGAGGATTTTTATGGGAAGAAGCCTGAGGTGGGGCACTTTCAGATTTTGGGTGCATCACATATTCACATGTCCCTTCTGAGAAGAGGACAAAGCTAGAGCCCACAGAAAAGAGAGGGATCTTTGTTGGGTATAGCGAGACTTCAAAGGCTTTCCATTTATACCTTCCTTCCTTGAGGAAGAGAATTTTGAGGAGGGATGTGAGATTTGAGGAGGAAAAATCCTTTAGGAAGTCACAAGGGACAGAGAGGGGTGAACAGTCATCACATCAGATTGAGGTGAGTCCGTAGCAGACTTCATTGAAACAGATTTTCGGGGTCACTAGTTTTGGTGATGAATGTTCCACAGGTGACAAGGCCATAGATGTTAGGATAGCAGGTTACTGGTCCATAGGTTTAAGGATCGGGTACTCCAGAGTCTACTTCAGGATCACAATCTTCAGGATATGGGGTTGAGCAGGGAGAATCTCCTCCACGGGACACTACTTCAGAGAGGAGGAAGCCCAAGTGGCTTCAAGATACTTCGAGGGAGGCTCAGGGTTCAGTGGGGAATCCTAGGTAGGCTATGAGGGAGAGTAAACTTAACAAGAGCTTTTGCAGCTACATCACGATGGTAAGCAATATTTGGGAGTTTGAACCTTCCACTTTTGAGGAGGCTATTGGTAGACAGGTTTGGAGAGATGCCATGATGGAAGAGTACAATTACATCATGAAGAATGATGTTTGGGAGATTGTTCCTAGACTTGAGGGAAAGTTAGTGGTGACTTCCAGGTGCCTCTATAAACTCAAGCATGTTGCAGATGGAAGCATTGAGAAGTACAAAGATCACTTTGGAGCTCGTGGGTTTTCACAGGTTGAGGGAGTTGATTATGATGAGACCTTCACGCCAGTTGCTAGATAAACCTCGATCAGGTCAGTGATTTCCATTGCAGCATAGATGGGTTGGAAGATCCACCAGATGGATGTGAAGACCACATTTCTGAATGGTGTTATACAGGAGGAGGTCTATATTGAGCAACATTTGGGCTTTGAGGTGAATGGGAGAGATTCTCATGCGTGTAGATTGAAGAAGGAACTGTATGGGCTGAAACAAGCTACCAAAGCTTGGTATTCGACGATTGATGCATATTTGCAGTAGTTGGGATTTGAGAAGAGTGAGGCTGATCCCAACCTATACTACATTGTGGTTGGAGAGGATCCTCTCATTCTCTTTTTATATGTGGATGATATTTTCATTACAGGGGTAGAGAGACTTATCACTAGCTGCAAGGAGAGCCTTGCTTTAGAGTTTGAGAAGACTGATATTGGGCTGATGCACCATTTTTTAGGATTGTAGGTTTGGTAGGAGCCTGGAGACATATTCTTGGGATAGGGGAAGTATGTGTGTGACATTCTGAGGATATTTCAAATGGAGGATTGTAGGCCCATGACCACTCCCATGATTACCAACTAGAAGAAGTTTCATGCTTCTGAGTCACAGTTAGTGGATTCTACTTTATATCGTCAGTTGATTGGGTCTTTGATGTATTTGGTCAATACTAGGCCAAATATTTGTTTTGTTGTCAACACTCTCATTTAGTTCATGGAGGAGCCTAGGAGAGTGCACTGGGTGGCATCAAAACATGTGCTCAGGTATCTTTGTGGTACGGTAGATTATGGTCTGGACTATCATAGAGGAGATGGAGTTCGTCTAGTTGGTTATACATATTTAGATTGGGTAGGATGTGTTAGTGACCGGAAGAGTACTTCAGGGTGTTATTTCGGATTAGGCTTAGCAGTCGTGTCTTGGTTCAGTCGAAAGCAAAAGCCAGTGGCATTGAGTTCTGCAGAGGTTGAGTATATGGATACCAGGTAGGCCAGTTGTGAGGCCCTTTGGCTTCGCACATTGTTGGCAGGATTGTTTGGTGTGTAGTTGAGGCCTAGCTTGATTTACTGTGATAATCAGAGTTGCATTAAACTCTCGAAGAATCCAGTATTTCATGATAGGTCTAAGCATATCGATATTCGTTATCACTTCATCCATGACTATTTTTAGATAGGAGAAGTGGAGCTACAATACATATCTACAGATGAGCAGGTTAAAAACATACTCACCAAACAATTTGGCAAAGACAAGTTTGTATTTTTCAGGGACAAGCTTGGAGTGGTGAGTAACACTTTCCTCGGTAAGAGGGAGTGCTAAAAATAATTAAAAAGTACCTAGGAAAGTGTTTATCATTACCTAGGCGCCTAAGGGGTGAGAAAGTGCCTAATGTGAACCCTACTCATTTAATTTGTGAGAGACAAATTAAAAGGTAACTTTTTGAGACTTAGGGAAATTGGGTGAATAAATTGATGTTATCTCCACCATTGATCTCGTCTAATCTCAACCGTTAGATGAGATGACTCTTGAGATTCCCTCATGAGGTTCATTAGGGTAGGAGGGTGCACCCATTCTTGGGTAGATGAAACATTTTTGAGAGAGCAAGAGAAGAAAATTCGAGTTTGAGAAAGAGGCCATTTTTGCAGAGATAGGGCACGCATTCCAAGGCTAAAAACTAACATGCATTTCAAGGTAGAAGGTACATCATTAATAGCAAATCGTATAGTATGGATTTTAGGAGTACGTAAAACTTTATACTGGCATAGAAATTCAGGAAGAGGCACAACATTTAATTCAGGCCGTACAATACATATTTCAATAGTCCATACAGTTGAGTTTTTGGCACAAAAATCAAGGAAGGTACATCCAGTTGACACAAGTCGTGCTGTGCAGATTTTGACTTTTCGTACATTCGATTTTCTGCATAGAAATCGAGGAGAATTTATGTTTGTGATTTCTGGGAGTTTGGCACGATTTTCAAGGAGGTCGTACAATCATTTATTACCCAGAATTTTGTTGTTGATGTTGGCGTGCAGTTAGATGCACAAATTTTGAGGATTAGACCTGTACTTTGGTGTAGGAAATTTTGGCATGAATTTCGAGGAGTTTGGCTCAGAATTTGTGTGAAGACTTGACACTATTTTCGAGATAAGTTTGTGATTAAATTTCTGAAGGTGAATATGCTGTAAAAGAATTTCTCTGAAGCTCACAAATAATAAAAACTCCATCTCTCACTGGTTTTCCCGTTGTGGGTTTTTCCAGGGTCATTGTTAGACCAAAAATAACTGTGTTATTTTTTGAGTTATATGTGCTACCAATGTATTTTATTTCTAGTTTAAACGATGTTCGGAATCCTCATGTTTCAGTTCTGAAAATCTATTTTATGTTGAGTTTAATTGACTGTCGTAAAACTGAGTTTGGGCATTAAACATTAGCTGAAAAAATAGTGAGACTTAAAACTAGGGGATCTAAAATTTTACAGAAACAACATTTGGAGCCCTCTAAATCTATCTTCTTTATTAAATTCTTAAAGAAAGCTCCAAATCTCTACCCTCTGCTAACAAGGGGAAGGAAATCCAACTTGATCTAGATAGCTCAAATATTCACCTAAAATGTTAAACAACCCTTGGATTTCATATATATATAAATTCAATGTTTCTCCCTTTCTTTGCTGACAAGGGGAAAGAAATCCAACTTGATCTAGATAGCTCAAATATTCACCTAAAATGTTAAACAACCCTTGGATTTCATATATATATAAATTCAATGTTTCTCCCTTTTCCATAGAGGAAGGTAGGTTATATGTGAGATTCTCAATCAACATTACATGTATGACTATTGTGAACTATGTTATCTTTTTATTTCTAAAATATAATATTTATGTTTTGATTATATAAAAAAGAAATATCACATTTCTTATAAAATATTTTTTTATATATTATTTCAATTATTTCATATTAATTGATAAAAAAAATTATATCTTAGTAAATTTAATATTTTAAAATTTAAAATAAATTTAAATGATTAAGATGTTATCACAACATAGTTAATTTTTTTTTTTTTTTTAAATCAACAAGTTAACATTTTTTCTATACTAAACTAACCCTTAACGTTATTTTACAAAACAAAATATAAGCATATATCCAAAGACGGATAAACTATGTTTATGGTACTAGATATCTCCTTGTCGGACATTGCCTCTAAAGAAATTCGTAAATCAGAATGAATCGTATTTGTCTGAAATCGTATAGTAATTCAGAAATTTGTAAGTCTGATAATTAACTGAGAATCTATGATCTCTACAATGAGATTTAATTTCACAATAATCAAAGAAAAGATTATTATCGAATTCCAATAACAAGTTGAAACTTTATATCCATTTTTTTACCATTATCCCATTTTCAACTGCGCAGAACTTGCGAAGAAGTCTCTCCTAATTACGTATATTAAATCGCCATCGATGAGTGCGATATTTGTTTTAAAACCAACGTCTATTAATTTCATTAAAACTTGTTGCAGATTTTATCACTTATATCCTTTAGTAAGAAAATTGAACTTTGTCCAAATAAAAAACGAGATGACTAACTCTCTTTTCTCTTATGATCATAAAATTCAGAATTCAGATAACTACCTTTTAGGAATCTATCTTACCATTTTTTTTAAATAGATTGAATGACTAATTAGAATAGATTCCTAAGATTTATATTATTACTAGGCAAGATTTGAATCAACAAGATCCCAAGATCCCAAAAAGTGACTTGATAATATACACTATGGCCAATTGACCTAACTAGAGGCATGCTTAAAGAGAAGAGATTCTCCTTCGGTCAATTTCATAGTGTAATAGTGTGAGTGTACTTCATGTGTAATCATGTACTTGTGTCTACACCATCTTAATTTGTTGAATTTTGATAAAAGTTATCTTCATCAATTTGCACATGCCTTTCTTTGATTTGAGATGTCTTTGATATGAAAAAATGTGTAAGATTTTTGTTGAATTTTGATAAAAGTTATCTATCAATTTACACATGCCTTAAATGTGTAAGATTTAGTATTAAAAAGAAGAGATTCTTCTTTGACCAATTTCGTTTGGGTGTGAAAGTATACTAATTGGTATAATATCATGTGGCTCATCAACATGTGTTGTAAGTGTGAGTCATATGATACATGGTTATATTCGTGCAGCCATAAAATAGAAAATAATGTAGGTAGAATTATGTAGCTTGAGAGGATTTGTTTATAATTCTAAATTTAAACTAATAATATGAAAAATGATATCAAAGACTTATGTAATGAATTAATTTATTAATTTGTTATTGTACAAATGAAATTTCAACATATTGATATAACTTTCAAATTTGATATTTATATGGTGCATGTTTTTAAGTTTTTAAGTTAAGTGACTAATATAAAACATCAGAAGGGTAGGATTTCAATAAAATTTTGAAGAATGTTTTAATAAAGAACTGCAACATAGGGAGAGATGATTGGGACTTAAGAGTTTAGGCAATTTTATGGGCTTACAAGACTATAAGTAAAAAGTTGACAGGGAAGACACCTTTCAGGTTGGTATATGGGCAAGAAACAATGATGCCAATAGAGTTTATTCTACCTAGCCTATGCCTTGCCACGATCACTGATCTTTCGGACTCTGGCGCAGTAGATGAGAGACTATCACAGTTAGTACAACTTGAGGAAGATCAGTTTGTCTTAGGTTTTCATCAGTAAGTGCAGAAGGCAAGAGAGAAGGCTTGGTATGATAGACACATTCAACAAAAAAAGTTCCAAGTGGGAGACTTAGTATTAGTTTATGACAATAAATTTATGCAGCATCTAAGGAAGTTTAGAATGCACTGGTTAGGACCATATGTGATTCAACATGTAGCATACAGAGGTGTTACACAGTTGTAAACCCTGAATGGAGAATTCCTTCGAGGAATGGCGAATGGAAGTCAGTTGAAACTCTATAGAGATGAATGACAATCTGCGCATTGATTTGGGTTGTGCTAGACCACATGTATCATAATAATTATACTATAGTAGGAAGGAAAAACACATAAAAACAAATAAAAAGTAGAAAAGTGAAGAAAATCAAAGAAAAAGTAGATATAGCAAAAAGAAAAAGATTATAGAGTACATGGCATAAGAAATTGCACAGAAGAAAAACTTACAACCTTGACTGCACAGACAGTCGAAGAGGTCGTAGAAACACAGGAAGTGATACTAAAGGAAGTGGAGGTAGCTAGAGAAGCCTCCCAAAATATCATCGAAGCATGGAGGATCAGGAAACAAGCCTAAGTGGCTCGAGACGAACCTATGTGAGTGTTGGGGGCATGTTGGACAAACATTTTGGAAATAATATACATAAAAATACTAAGGGTAGAAAAAGTGTGCAGAAGAAGAAGGAAGACTAGGGAGTGCACAGTTGAGGCACATTCAAGAGGACAATGTGAAGAAAGAGGAATAAAGCAAAGGAATTAAATAGAGGAATAAAGAAGAGAAGAAAGCAGGAGAAGAAAGAGAGAGAAAATGAAGGGTGACAACCCGATGTGATAAAAATAGAAGGATGCGCAAAGACAGGAAGAACAACAGCCAAAATGCAAAAGTAGCATGCAGACGAAAAATAAGGTGAAAGTATCATGAACAACAAGTTAACTTGAAGTTATCATGTATTGTAATAGGGGTTTTGGAATGAGCAAAGTAGGGTTTTTAACCTTAGAATTCTTATATAAATATGTAATGGGTTGGTAGATTAGGGGTTCTCTGTTTGGTTCGGTTCTCTTTGGTTCTATTCTATTCTGGTGATTATGGGAGTTCTTCTCAAGAGGTACTAAGGAGATCATGTAAAGAGAGAGAAAGACTTGCACTGTAGAGAAGCTAGGCTAGGAGAAGAAGAAAATAATCATGATGTATCTTTGTAAGTGCAGTGTGCAAGCCCGAGAAAATTACCAAAAGCATAATAAAGAATCCAATCTTTGTGAATGTAGCCTAGAGTTGGGTGAACCACGTTAAATACTATGCCAAATGTCTTTCGTGTGATTGTTCATGGATTCTTTATGGATGGATATTAGATTAGATTTTCTTATGTGTAGTCATTGTGCAATAGTTATGATTGTTATAGTAATGGGTTTATGTTTTAATATGGAATATAATGGTAATATGAATAAAAAATTCACTAAGTAACAGAACAAGAGAATTTGCATAATAATGCGTACAAAATAGATAATTACAAATAAATAGAATAATATCCTCTCATTGCCTCACTACTGCAAAAACCCGGTTCTTGCAGTCCCAATAAATATGTCGGGTGAGACTTCATCTACACATACAAGTGATGCCAAAAGGGTCAGTGCTTGAAGGGGTTTGTTGGTAAAATATGACTCGAACCTAGGGTCTTACAACCGCGCACAACACTAACAAATATTTTAACATTTAAGTATCAACAAGACATATAAAATTCCTAGAGGATAAAAATAAGTAGAATATTAAAAAAGAAAGCCCAAAGATGTGTAAGCTTGAAAGAAAAGAGTGACCAAAATGGAGTCAATATAGAGGTGTAAACACCCCTCTATGGTTGGTTGGGTTTTCTTATATCATCTAGTAGTATCATGATCCAAAAATTGGATGCTACATATTTTGATTTCATTATGGTGAACTTCAAGCACCAGGTATATTTAAAGGTTTCTATATTTGTTGCAAGGGTGAAAAGGAATTGTTTGTATTATACTTTGGCAATAATTTCTCTGATGTCATTGAGCTCTGCAAATGATAAGTGCAAGTCCTTTTCCTTGACCCCCATTAGTTCCACTACAACATCTTCAAAAGAAACCATGGAGGTTATTTCTCTTATGCGGTCCTATAGGTCCATCTTAAAAAGGTATCTATAATCACATTCAAATAAATCAGCATTGCATTTGGACAGTGCCAAGTGTTTTCCAAGTTGTGAATGAATTTTTTCATGCACTACCTGCGAGTGTGTTGAAAAGGTTGAATGGCCCTATGCACTCTTCAGGGATTTGTTAGATAAACAAGATCGTGGAGAAATAAAATAAAATAAAATGCGGAAATAAAACACAGAAGACACACAGTACAATAGAGACACAGATATACATGGTTCACCCAGTGTGGGCTATGTCTACCAGAGAAAATGCCAGGTCCTTCGTTTTTATTATCCAACAAATCAAGGGATACAACCTACAACACACCCACTGTAACTTCCTCTTCTTTCTCTCATAGTCTCCTCTCTAAAAATAGAATATTTGCAATGATCCACAACCACAATACAATTCCCTCATAAAAGAGGGTTGCATTCTAGGGAAAAAAACCCTAACATAACTTCTACAGTCAGATCTGCGACCTTATAATGAATGGTCCAGATTTACTATGAAATTACAATATACATTTACAAGGTAATTTTTCCTTCGAGGGCCCACTTTCCCCTGGAACCCCTAGTTGGGAGGATGATCACCCTGGACCCCGCAGGGGGGGAAAGCCCCCCCTGCAACCCCCTTGCATGGAGGGGTGTACAGTATTCATGGGTGTACAGTCTTCATGGGGTATAAACATGGCTGAAAAAAAAAGACCTATGAATTAGAAAGATAATCAGGCTCCACAACCAATAGGATTCTCCCCAATCAATGGTCCCAATTATACCTTGCATTACTTGGAGTAGCGAACCTATCTGGGTTCTATCTAACAACCATTACTGGTTTGGGTTTTACTAATTGCATCTTAGTCCACCATTTAGGTTTTTATGAGATGCAATAAATGTAATGGAACTACTCTAGTATGTGAAAAATGAAAAATGAATCTTAGGTTAACCAAATAAAACTAGAGAGATAAAAACAGTACTGAAGTACTGAATACATCACTAATTTTACCCAAAACAAGAAGTTACTAAATAAATAAAAGTATAAACATAAATAACAAGATGCATATAAAAAAAGTTTGAAAAAGAACCACAAATTATAGTGTTATTCTTATAGCTATACTCCCCATTCAATTGAACGTGTCGGGTAAAACATAACTAGATGAAATGGAAATTTGTAGTTTTTCATGAGAATATACTAGATTGGATCTAGACCTTACTTGAGATCATGAACAAAGTAATTTCCGTTCATTGAAACAAGAGTGATATGTTTAGACACAATTGAAATGGATAATAACCCAAGTTAAGATGGAAAGATTTCTTCCTCTAGTCTAAATGAGCACTAACAATTCCATTGTTTATTATTCTCTTCGGCAAGCTAAGTAGGAAGTCCAATCAATGGTTGCTAACTATGTAAGAGACTCCCCCGCCTATAATAATCTAAATAATTGTTTTTCATTATGCTAGACAAACATTTTGTGAGACCAACAAAATAAGATACATTTCTTATACATGAGAGAAGTCTACACTATAAAAGAACATTTTTGCACAATCCCAAAACTCGACGAGGTAGTAGAAGAAGTTGTACTAATGGAATCTTCAAAACTAAATTTCATCTCCAAACATCTTCGCCAACTATGGCTTCTCCTCAGTAAAATTTCATAGAATAGTTTACAAAGATGATGCACAAGTGGAAATCCCATTCTCTATCCAGTTTATCTTGTTTATACAAATGAGGGAGAAGGAGATTAATCGTTTTGATTCCTCCATTTGGATATCTAATTCCTTTCTTAGCTCCTCGAATTCTTCATCCAACTATCAGTTTTTCCAACTGAGGGTTCGATTTCTTTGTTAGTTCTAACTCCTTCTTTGACAGTTTTGATGAATCCTTCTTGACTATTCAGTGTCTCTATTCAACTATCACTTTGTAACACCTAGGTGTTCATATCCTTTCATCAATTCAAACTTCCCTTTCCTTTAACTATTTGAGTCTCTTTCTTGGCCACTCGATTCCTTTTATAGTAACTGTAAAGTGACTACATTTTATTGTACAAAACACGAAACACATGGGTTAACTTTAACGTCAAATCAATAACCCCCTCGAACCTTTCAACAATTCGACTTGTTGGGAGAAAGGTTGGGCCAAGGAAAAGTGAGCAAGTGAAAAAGTTGGGGGGGGGGGGGGTGATTTGAGAATTTGGACCTGCTCACATTAATGTTCAAGGAGGAAGGCCTTGATTTGGAAATTAGAGTCGACTGCAAATCAAGGCAAGGGAATCACGATTTGAAAAGAGGTTTGAGATAAGCCTTCACTTGGTAATCAAGGTCGATCACCAAATTGGGACAAGGAAATTATGACTTTAGTGAAGAGAGGTCCCAATTGGCTATTTTGGGTTGATTTGACAAATTGAACTTAACAACCTTTCGTAAGACTTCATAACTTAGGAGAAAAAATTCAAAGAGTTCGAATTAAGGCTCAAAAGAGTTCAAAGGATTAAACAAATAAGTTGGTGGAAAATTATGACAAGGATGAGGCATAATTGTGAAGGGAGGCCTTGATTTAAGAATCGAGGCGATTTTGAAATCAAGATCAAAGGGCTTATGCATGACCCTTCAACTAGTTGAAATGTTCAAAATGTTTGAACCAAGGGAAAAATCACACTAATTGGCCTTGTGGCTTATCCCAATTTTGATGTCGGCCTTGGTCTAAAAATTGGGTTCAAACACAAAATCACGACAATAAAACAATAAACTTGGCGAAAAGAGGTCTCAATTTCCCAATATAGGTCGATCACCAACTCAGGACAAAGGACACGCTGAATTAGTGAAGGTGGGCTTTGATTTGAGAATTAGACGTGCTAAGAGAATTAATGAAGGGAGACCTCAACTTGAGAATCGACCAAGATTTCCAAATCAGGACCTCTCCTACGAAATTACCTCTCCCCTATCTCGATTTTGTGATCGACCCTTTTTCACAATTTGCACATTCAACCTTTTTACGATATTCCTTTGCACACCTACAACAATTGCTAGTTAACTCACTCCCTCATTGTTTAACTCTTAAACCATTTGAATTTTACCCCTATAAATTGTGTATTTTTCTGTTTTCCATTCCCTTAACTTTCCAATTTTACCCATGCTTGTTTGCCATGATCTTTCCAAGCTTTTCAAAGCAAATAAACCCATTGCGTTTTTCCATTTATCTACATTTACTAGCCACACTTTTTGCCACACTTTTTGTACAGATAAAGACACATAGCATACAGATTCTACGGAACACTTTGTTTTAGATCCCTAATTTCCTTTATATAATAGAACGGCGAAAATGTCGGGGCGGGTCAGTTTACCATGAAAGGCGTGAGCGCCTCCCGTCACAAATTTTGGGATATCTTGTATATCATGGTGATGTTTTATCATCATGGCATTCCACAGAGAATACATATGCACATTTTATGTGGTTGTGGTACTCCATAACTCCCTTTCGCCTCCAAACAATTTTCAAAATACTATTTCATCATACCGTAATTTTCGGCGTACCATAACGAATATGAGCGCATATTAAACACACATTTTATGTGGCAGCAGTACGTACCTCCTCGTCGGATAATGGCTCGATTTTTGTTTCAAATAATTGATATCATCGTATCGTAATGGGGTTATGGTACCTCGTAGATACAATGGGTTACATGGTTGCAACTTTCTCTAATCCTTAAATATAAGGTGGGTTGGCACCATATAATTTTCATATTTCCAACCTACTTGATTGTATGGTTCTAATTTATACTATCTAATTTACATGTTCTTATTTTATACTACCTAATTTACATGTTCTAATTTTTTCCTATATGTGTTGGTGCACATGAGAAGTGAGACAATAATCCTTGGTTCTAATCTACTTTTTCCACTACTTCAACACTTTGGTTTAATCTACTTTTTCCACTACTTCAACACTTAGGTTTTAATAGAGTTGGTAATTTTTTCCTATGTGTTGATGCACATGAGAAGTGAGACAATAATCCATAATCATTTAACCTATGATTAATATTATTTAGGAATGTCTTTCAAATTTTTCATATCTATATCTATAGATTTTAACATGTTGTTTTATTTTATTTCAATATATTATGTTTGAAACAATAATTCAAATTTCGACTACTTCAACACCTAGGTTTTAATAGAGTTGGTAATTTTTTCCTATGTGTTAGATGCACATGAGAAATGAGATAATAATCCATAATCATTTAACCTATGATTAATATTATTTAGGAATGTCTTTCAAATTTCTCATATCTATATCTATAGATTTTAACATGTTATTTTACTTTATTTCAATATATTATGTTTGAAACAATAATTCAAATTTCTAATATCTATATTTATAGATTTTAACATGTTGTTTTACTTTATTTTAATATGTGTTGATGCACATGAGAAGTGAGACAATAATCCATAATCACTTAACCTATGATTAATATTATTCATGAATGCCTTTTAAATTTTTTATATTTATAAATTTTAACATGTTGTTTTAATTTATTTCAATATACTATATTTAAAACAATAATTTAAATTTCTAATATCTATATTTATAGATTTTAACATGTTGTTTTACTTTATTTTAATATGCTATGTTTGAAACAAGTCATTATTTTGTATTTCCATATATCTTGGTTGTGTATTGTGTAGTTTCTTCATGAATATGACAATCCTATATTCAACTTTGCTTAGTCCTATATTCATCTTTCTTTAGTTATATATTAAGACAACTAATTTAAGAAAACAAATTAAGAAAACAAATTCAGAGTCTAACAAAATAAGTATGCTTAATCCTATATTCATCTTTGCTTGTATTTTGAGACAACTAATTCAAGACAACAAATTTACATACAACAAAATAAATAGGTGACTTAGAGTAAAGTTTATCCTATTTTTTTTATTATTTTTTAAAGTTGGAACAAAACATTAAAACTAGGTGACTTAGAGTCAAGTTTATCTTATAGTTGGAGAAATTTCTTTTAAAAATAAGTAACTTGGAGTCAAGTTTATCCATTTTTTTTTAAATTGGAGAAATTTCTTTGAGTAGAAGTCAACATTAAATTGCTTTTCATTTTTTATTTTTAACATTGGATTTAATTTTGGTAAATCAAAATTTATGGAAATAAAATAAAAAATGATAGGATTTAAACCCATGCCATTTGCCAAAAATAGGACCTCCCATATCATTTGCCAAAAATAAGAACTTTACTTGAGCTAGATTCCTAAAAAAAAAACTTCCATTAAAATCGCAAATTTGAAGTAAAAGAAGACTAACTTCCAAAAAAAAACACAAATTAAAATCTAGTTTATGAGAATTAAGCTAGATTTCTAAAAAAGCTTCCATTAAAATCACAAAATTGAAGTAAACGGAGACTAACATAGTGAGAATTAAAATTTATGGAAATGGAAACAAAAATTTAAAATGAGAATTAAAAAAAAATGAAAAGTGTTAAGAAAATATTGGGATTTGAATATATATTACTATACTTAACTAGATTTCTTCAAAAAAAAATTGCTATCATAAGTGCATATTTGAATTGAAACTAGTATAACCTATGCGTATTTGAATTGAAACTAGTATAACCTAGTATAACTTATGCGTGCAATGTCATAAGTGCATATTTGAATTGAAACTAGTATAACCTATGCGTATTTGAATTGAAACTAGTATAACCTAGTATAACTTATGCGTGCAATGCAAACAAGTGAATAATTCAATTTTGACATTTAAGTATTAACATTTAGTACTAAAATAAAAGTAGGTAATGAGATATATATGGGTGCCAAGATTTGAATTTGGAAATAAGAAGGTTTTCCTTACGCCACACCCATAAACTAGATTTGTGCATTTAATTGAACCATCAAGATGCCATTTTTTTTATTCTTTCTCCATTAAACTTGGAGAAACAAAACAATAATAAACAAAGTAAATCAATCATTGAAACTTAAATTTAAAGAGGAGTGAAGGAGGAGAATGAAAGTGAAAAACAATTACCTTCCTAAATTGGTAAAAACAAACAATAAAGTAAAAAAAAAAAATTAAAAGAGGAAGGAAGGAGAAGGAAAGATAAAATCCCTTTCTGTGATCACGGGGGTTACTACATGAAACCTTATCTTCCATGCATGAAAACCTAAACTTGCAACAACAAAAAACAACAACAACAAAATTAGTATATCCATAAAGTAAAATCACAATAAAACAAGAAGGAAGAAGGGGAAGGGAAACTAAATCCCTAGCATCCATGAGGATGAAACTCTAAGAGAGAAAACCCTTGGGAGAAAGTATAAGGGAGGAGAAGAGAACAAAGAAGGAGAGGAAATGAGAAAAGATTGGAAATCCTTCATTCCAAGAAGGTTGCCTTTCTAGATTCCAAATACAACAAAAACCTACTTCATAACTTACATTTATTCTCTCTAAACCACAATTAATGTCTCCAGAAATTGAATCTATTACAATTCAAATTTTTGGTTCATTAAGAATGCACAAAGAGAGTAACTAATTTTGTCCACTTCCTCTCACCATGCAATGTCCCTCTCAAATTGGAAAATCCATGAAGAGCTGAACAAGTAAAAGAAACCCCCTTCTAGGAAATCAATACACAGTAAAATATTGTTTCTTTTATTTTCCTCCATTCCCCTTTCTCTTTGGAAAAACCTAAATCCTCCTTTGGTTTCTTCATGGTCTAACAATGTACGATCCATATCCATCTCTTCATCCAACACTGAACTGATTCATTATAGGTCTAAACTACTCATGAACAAAACACCTTTAATGTCCAAACCGATTCCCATGAACGAACAAGCGAACTCGTGGAACCTAGTTTCCTTTTTCACTAACTCCCTTTATTCTTACTAATCATAGAGGGAACACCAACAAACTCCCAATTTTTCCCAAAAAATGATTATAGTTTTATCAAAGGTTCACATTTTGTATAAGTTCGAAAAATTTGGCTTTTCCTAAACTGCCAGGTTGCATCTCATAATTGGTTAGAGGGTGCATGTGTCAATATATTGGTTGCTCATGTCATCTACCACATACGTTGCAACCTTTATTGTCTTGGTCTCTTCTTCTTTATTTAATGTGCAAGGACATGCCATCTATTTAGCTATGCAAAAATTGGTAGGTCCTTACTTCCACATACCCCTTAGTGTTTGCAAAGTGTGGAACATGGAGGAATCTTTGACGTGTTTAGGCCTCCACATACTCAAATATCTACATGTTGGTGGCTCATACCTCTTCCTCTACTATGCATATATTTAACCTTTGCGAAGTGAAAGGTATGAATGATTTGTATTGGATAATTATATAATTTTTTGTCTATCTCAATACTTTATGGGTAGAAAAAATTGGAGTAATCAACTTGCAGTTCCATTTTAACAGCAAGTCTCAATTTGGAAAATTGAGTCCAAAAAATAGTCTGAAATATTCCATATCTATTTTGAGACATCAAATGCCACTTTTTTTAGGTCCAAACCCTACTTTGGATCAAGATCCCATGTTCTAAACACTGAGACCTTTCCAAATGTGCAAGGATTTCCTCAATTGGAGATCGTATGCAAAATTTATGCCTTTGTTGACGTATCATGTTGACCAATACCATGGTACAAGAGGATGCCACATCGACTCCCGTTACTCATGTATATGGGCTAGACACGTGTGGAATTTCAAGAAGATTCTAAAAGATCCAAAACCTTATCACAGTTGAGGCTTGATTAAGTTACAAACCTACCCCTAGATGGCTATTGGGGGATGTTAAATACTGATCCAGTAGGAGGAGAAGGGGTGCCATTCTTTTGCATTGTATATTGTTCCATAGCTGAGTAAAACATCTAAGAATGGTAAGAAATGTGTTTTATTTTTCTTAATAGAAAATCACTTTGATGATGACTCGATAAGAGTAAAAGCATCCATGGAAGGGTGTACTAAAGAGAATAAACAATAATTGGAGGAGTTTCTATAGGGATATAGAGGAGTGTTCTAGGAACCTAAGGGGATACCACCTAAAAGGGAAGTGGAACATGAAATATAGTTATTTCCAGACTCCCTGTTGTCGAACATTGGGATGTATAAAAAGTATTTTCTAGAAGTAAATGGACTGAAGAAGCAGTTGCAATAGTTGTTGTTGGAGGGAGTGATTCGACCGAGCACCTCACCTTGTGGGTCACATTTCATTATTGATCCATATTATTTTTAGAATGAAATTAAGGAAGAGATATAAAAAGGAAATGTATAGAGATATTGTAATAAACACAGAGACAAATTAATGCACAATTTTTTATTAAAGATGAAAATACACATAAAATGTAAAAATACAGAGTGAATGACTCACTAGAATGGTGGCAGCTTATCTCTGAGAAGAGATGTGATGGATATTCTCATTCACAAGAAGATGCCGATGTTTAAAATGAGGCTCTAGAGGCATTTTTAACATAAATAAAATCCAAAACCCTAACCTCGAAAGATGAAACGCCAAAAGGTTTGCATGCCCCAATGGGGGTAGTTGATATGTCAAGTTCCCACGGGCGTAACGTTTACATACGATCTCTGTTTGGGGTGCATGATAGCTCCTTGGAAAGGTCTATCTGAGGAATACACATTTTGTCCTCACACTCTAGATAACACTTATAGTATGACTATGGTGGGCCTAAAAAATGTTATTTAGGGCGTCAAAATAGCCATGAGAGTTTAGGACTCGAAAAGCCATAGAAAATTTGCGAAGGTGGAAACCCTTGCCTTGATCTAGTGGAATAGGTGGGTGGCCACCGATTTCCACCTAGATCATTATTTCCCCCTTAGGAAGTAATGGTATTTATTACGTCAAGTCCCTTGGGAAGATTTTTCTGAATCTGAACCTTGGTGAGTTCCTGGCCTTGTTGAAGAAGCGATCCTGCTTAGATTGTTGAAGGATGATATGAACCTGTTGTTGGAGGGGTTGGATTCATTGAACTAATATAGCTACATGATATTCCCCAGTGTGGGAAGAATCTGTGGGTGAATATGAAACATGAAGAATATGAAGGGATTTATTATAACTTGGTTTAACTGGGAAATGTGGAGGCACCCCCGTAGGTGCAGTAGGAATATATTGGTCCTCTTCTACAATATTTTTGATTTGCTTCTACTGGATAGAAGGGTATTGGGCCGAGCATGTAGTGGTTGTAGTGTCCTTCTATTCTGAACAGATTGTGAATAGGATAAACTTTGTTGTATGAGAGATTATTTTGGGGCATTGTTTTGTCAGGACAATAGTCAGAACTACCTCTGGTGTCTTGTAGGGATGACCCCCTAGAGTAACAATGACACTATGAGGTTGAGACTCATTAAGAAAATGATGATTCCACATATATGGTTGGACTAGCAGAACATCATATACTTACAATGGGGAAACATCACAAAGTACATCACCCTTGAAGGGCTTGATGTTGTATGACATGCAACACTGGTGGCTGACACAAAAATCTCATCCCTGGCGAAGCCATCTGATGTTATATGGATAAGGGTGTGGTGTTGTCGAAAAATCCAACTGCTTGACGACCTCTACTGATATGATATTCTTTTGGCTTCCACTATAAGAAATAAAATGAAGCGAGGTCCCCTTCACCCACATCTGTGAATGGAAAAGGCACTCGCCCTCCTCGAGATCCTATGGTTCTTCTGGTTGGATTGTTGTGGTCACGACAATAGCAGTGGGTTTTGCATCAATTATTTGTCTTCTTTTATTATTGTTTTAATCATAGTCCAATTCAGGGCTCGATTTTGTTTCTTTGAGCTCAAATACCAATGACTATTTCGAGCAACATTCATCGTTGTTGTGCCAAAGGATTTTGTGGAAGTCGCACCACTTACCAGTGTCCTTCTTCGTCTTCCCGTTGCTATTATTTTTTTGCATCTTGGATTGGTTGTCTTGAGGTTGGATAGTCTATGGATTAGGGATTCCTTTACCATACTTTGGTTGTTTCATATTTTCATACCCAAATTCCCACTTGTTTTGGTGCTTAAATTTCTGCTCGATTTCAACAACATATCGATAAGTTTCTCCTAGTGATGATATGTCCAAAACCTCCATTTCGGTTTGGATCTACCTGTGTAGAGCCCCACAATATTTTAGAACTAGATGTCACTTGGAGTATTTGATACCTAACTTGGTTCTTAAGGTATGGAAGGTATTTGTGAACTCTGGCACTATTTGGACCCTCTCTTGATGCAATGTCATCCATCTCATGTATTGGTCATCATAGTTTCCCACAGGGTAATATTTCTCCTTGACCGCATCCATAAAAAATACCAATCGGACTCAGCCCCAAATATTCTAGATTCTTCTATGGAATTTTTCTCCTAGTAAGTTTCCCACCAATTTTTGACATGGGGGAGAGCCATAAGGAGGACAAAGGTGATATTTTCTCTATCGGAAAAATTGTGAAGAAAGAAATAACCCTCTAGCAACTTTAATCATTTTAACCACACTCTAGCTAATTCCTATGGTGTGATTGTGGTGGGCCTAAAAATTTCTATTTAGGGCCTCAAAATGCCCCAGAAGTTTAGGACTTGAAAAGATGTAGAAAAACTCCCAAGTTGGAAACCGCTTTCTTGAGCCAACAGAATAGGTGGGTGGCCACTGATTTCCTCCTAGAGCAATTATAGTACCCAATAAGGATGAGACTTGGTGTATGTGTATCTATTAGATATATTTAAACAAGATTACACTCAAGAATCAGTACCCTCTACCCAGGATCGATGAATTTTTACACTAGTTGTAGTAGGCCAAGTACGTCACCAAGTTGGATATGAAATTGGGATACCACCAAGTACCTATTAAAGAATAAGACACCTAGAAGACAAAGACAATGCAAGGCGTGTGCGAATGGTTGGTCATGCCATTTGGCTTATTTAACACACTCACTACATTTATAAGAGTGATGAATGATGTGTTATGACCATATTTAGATTCATTTGTTATAGTTTATTTGGATGATATATTGGTTTATATATCTACATGGGAAGAAACATTTCACATCTTATGCAAGTGTTAGAGACCCTAAAAAATTACCAGTTGTTGGCTAACCTCAAGAAATGTGAGTTTGCTCAATAGTCATTGGTGTATTTTGAGTATGTGATTGATGGAGAGGAACTTAAGAAATATCCAACAAAGATGAAGGCCATCATGAAATGACCAAATATCTATATATTGGATGACCAGGTGGTGTGTGTCAGGAAATTCATGACACTTCCACACTAATCCTACCAGAAGAGAAGAAGAATTTAATCAAGAAATAAAATGACACAAGCAATCATAGAATACACCAAGATTTTACCTTGGAAACCCTTAATCGAGAAAACCAACATTCCTTTGAGCGTTATTCTCTCTTGTTGTCTTATTCATTCAAAATAGTTTGTTACATGTCTAACCTTGCTCCACACCTAAGACACAATCGACATCATACCCTCTTGCACAGGAAAGAACAACCCTGTAGCCAATTGGTCTTACATATGCATGACCAACAACCTATACCTACACATGCATTAACTTGAATAAGTGCATTACAATATAAGCCTTTATGGCCTTACAAAACATCTCTTTATAGGATTTACAATAGGAAAAAACCTAAATATTGGCGCCCAAAAATAGTTACATATCCATGCATATCATTGGCTACAAATCCCGCAAACCCCAGGATTTTGTTACACTCAACCCCAAGTCGAGTTTACCATTCGATTACCAGTCGGTCTCCATTTGTTAGTGATTTTCCTTGTATAAGGGGGTTAGAACGCAAAGAAGGGGTAAAAACCCACTTGTCCAAAGTTTCGGGCGACAATGCGCCCGTGGTAAGCAGTAAGCAAGATCGGGCGGTCCAGATTTGCACGCCCAGATCGACGGCGCATATCGGATTCCGGACCCCCCTTGCCTTCCGACCTTTAAGCAGGGNTGAGGATAATTCCGGACCCCCCCCCCGCCTTTCTACCTTTAAGCGGAGGGGGGGGTCCAGAATCGTAGATGCAGTTTCCGACGGCTACGATCGAGGAGCCCGGATCAACGGCTCAGGCATGGCCTCGACCTTCTCAGCTGCCCTGTCTTTAACCCTCATGGGCCCGCCTCCCACCACGACATCTTTCTGCCCGCCTTTCCCTTGTCGCCATGTGTCATCGTCAACCTCTCTCTCACACTTCCAGATGGCCTTACCCTCATCCCATTTATCACTCGCCACGTACCCTTTTCCCTCCACGTCGGCCTCTCACCCGAAGGTGAATCCTCCCGTCTTCTTCCCCCCTTCTTTTCCACCCTATGACTTCCGCCATGAATCATCCTCTGTCATCTTACTCTCATCTCGTCACTACTTCCATGCCCCTATAACCCAACACCACCATGTCTATCATGCGCCACATCCTCTGCGCTGGCCTCCAAGTCTGTTTCTCAAGTTATTCCATTATTCTAGGTGGCAACGCGAGAGGTCTCCCACATCCCAAAATGCTAAGTTGGTCCGGTCGTCTTCAATCCCAAGAAGCAGTTATTAAAGTAGTTGGTGGTGGTTAGACATCGTCTCCGCCATAATGGGAAGTCCTGCATTAAATTAAAGACACGTCGATTCGCCTAATAAACTGTCAAGGGATCGATCGCGTCTGCCATAAGTTGCACGACCATTCAGAGATTGCAGCTCCGTATTGTCAGAAGCCATGTAGACGCAAAGCCTTCAATGCAGTTTCTTGGTTCCGCTGTTGTTGTTGTTTTGAGTATATGTAGGCATTTTTTCCATTTTTGTATCTATCGATGGTAGAGCTAAGCTCCCGACTGTAAAGTTTCAGCAAATACTCTGGCTTCCTGGTTATGCCTCTGTGTTTGATATTTCTTGGTTTATAACAAACAATTATCCTTTTTCCATCTGTCTTTCGTCTCATGCTTGAGGATTCACAGTAGAGCAGCTTGTTACAATAAAGGATTTGTTGTGACGTTGTCGTGCCCTCTGGTATTTGTATTTGAATGTGAAAGGATTTTGTGTTCGAATACATTCGTCTTCAGTCTGTTGCAAACCGGATGTCTGTGATAGACCCCTGCACCCTTCTTGTGTAAGTCTTCCACCTACTCACCCTTTTACTATGACTCACTGTTTGGATTTTATTAAGACCTCACTCTTTCATGCATGCCTGGTCTAGTTTCTGAGTTGACACGATGTTGTTCTGAGTTTCCTCCATTTGATCACCCTTTAAACAAACCGTGACATAAACTGATGGGCTTCGGGCTCTGCTCCTGTTAGAAATCTAGGAGTGACCTCCGAACGCCAACATTTCTGGCGCCGTTGCCAGGGACGAAGTTGAATATTTTCCCCGGGATTGAATGACAAAGATCAACTGATTTCTAAAGGTGCATCAGATATCAGAACTAGAATATTGCTACTGTGCACCTGGCGACTCCACTGTGACGACTCTGCTGGGGAGAACCTGTTCTATCAGCTGTAGCTTCGAGAGGCAGACATACGAGGTCAAATCCACATTTTCCTTTAGCCACACCAGAGGAAGACTTGGAAGCCGCGCGCACAAAAGGAAAGAGAGCTGCAAAAGAAGTTTCCGTCGATGAAAAAGGTAATACGCCCTCCCCTTCTGTGAGAACTCCATTTTCAGATTCTTAGTTTCCTAGTCTTCCTTCCTCTGAAGTTTCCCATTTTCTGAACTTTGGGAGTGTTCCTGCTGATTTTTCTCCTCCTGGTCTAGTGTCAGAGGGAGAAATCCTTGTCACTTCCCCCTCAGGAGGTTTCACTACTCCTCCTTTGATTACTACTGCTGTGCAGAGAGAAGCACCTGTACACTCAAGTCCCTTAGACTTCTCTCTGTTTACCCCATCATCTCCTGTGAGGACCTCTTTTCCCGCCTCACCTGTTCACACCCCTTCTCCTCCGAGTTCTCCTCCATTCAACGTCCCTATGGCTGGTGCTAATCCCCCATAGAACATAATGGATGCTATAGTCGCTGCTAGATATGCCCCTTTGGTCCTGCCTCATCCCATGAACCCTCTCCCTGCTGGAGACTACTTGAAATATATGCCCAAGTTCACAGGGGAGGGAGACAGAACTGCTGAAGAGCACTTGGCTGCTTTTTACAGTTATGCAGACAACCTCAATATTGAAAATGAAGATGTCTGGATGAGAGTCTTTGTCCAGAGCTTAGATGGGGAGTTCAGAAAGTGGTTCAGGGGACTGGCCCCTGGATCTATTGCTGGTATTGAAGCCCTGGATAATGTGTTCCTGAGACAATGGGGGGATAGAAGAGATTACATATATTATATGACCGAGTTCAGGTCCCTAAAGAAGCAGGAAGGAGAGTCTATCTCTGACTTCTCCAAAAGATTCAATAAGATGTATAACAGGATTCCTGCAGAAATAAAGCCTTCCGAAGCATCTGCTCAAATTTCATATGCTAGTGCATTTGACCCTAACTTCTGTCTCGTATTAAGAGAAAGAAGAGCCAATTCTTTAGCTCAGATGCAAGATGCAACCATAGAAGTGGAATCCAACATGTTAGCTGCTGACAGACTGAGAAACAAGGCCAACACAGACAGAAGAAAAGAAAAAACAGAAGCCTCGACTTCTGACCCCACCATCTCTGGATCATCGTTGTCCCATCCTCAAGTGAATGAGATGGCCCAAGTAATGAACTTTCTTAAAGAGGAGGTGGAGAGATTGAAGGTGGAAAGGAGGCAGATGTATAAAGGCCCTCAGAACACCGAAAATAAGGGAGGTTTCAGAAGACCAAGCAATTTTGCTCCTCCAACTATGCATAAAGAGAAGGAAAGAGATAGAAATGATCAAAGAATTCAGGCCCCCTTTCAGAACAACCTTGTGGATGATGAAGAGGAAGAAGAAGAAGATGAAACTGAGCCTAAAATTCACAGTGTAGAGGTTACTCCCCCTTTCCCTCATCTGACCGAATCAGCGTATGAAGAGTCTCTCATGGAGGGTCAGCTGAACGAATTGAGCAAGGGTGACAAAGCCAGCGACGGTCGAGGCAGATACAACTTGAGGTCTGACAAAGGAGAAACAACACCTGATGTTCCTGAGTCATCCACTAGAGCAGAGAAGCCTGCTGACGAGGTAGCAGACCACCATAGAGGTAAGAAGGCCCAACCTCTCTCCCCTATCATTAAAAATCATGCTCCTGAGATTAGAGAAATTCCAAAGCTCACATCTTCCTTTAATTTTGAACATGAAATTCAAAAGATCAGAATCCCCGTGCCCCTCACTGAGTTAATCAAACATGGGGAATTCAAAAAATGCTTCTCCGACCTGTTGAAATCCGAAGCCTCTGGCCTTTCCACAGACTGCATAAACCTCCAAGATGAAAGGCTTGCAGTGGTCCTAGGTCCCATGGTAGAGGACAGAGATGATTCATCCCCTCCCTTCTACACTTCTCTGAACATACATGACAAAGTGTTACATAATTGCTTAATGGATTCAGGGGCCTCCCACAACCTCATGCCTAAAGCCGTCATGGAGGAGCTAGGGTTAGAAGTCACCCGAGCCTATCATGACCT
>ML782175.1:265333-290439 GCA_009831015.1 Picea engelmannii
AAGAAGAAGTAAATGGATCGCCAGGATCCTAGAATTTGACCTGGAAATCAGGCCCACTAAGCTAGTGAAGGGGCAGGGTTTGGCCAAGCTCCTGGCCGAATCCAATTATAAATCTTTGGAAATCAATTTTGTCAATGAGCAAGCTGAATCATCCAACAGGGGTTCCCAAAGCACTGTGCCACTAGCAGCATGCCCCTAGTACAAAGATATCTTGTATTTCCTACAGGAGTTGAGACCACCTGATGGAATAGAAAAGGGTAAAGCCAGAGATTTAAAGCTGAAAGCTGTCAGATATTGTCTTATTGGCCAAGCGTTGTATTGGAAAGACCCCCAGGGGGTATTACTAATGTGTCTGGACCCACAGCAGGCCCGGAAGATTATGAATGATTTCCATAGCGGTCTCTGTGGAGGTCATTATTTTTGGAAGACCACAGCCCACAAGATCCTCCGAGCTGGGTACTACTGGCCCACCTTATTTCCTGATGTTTACAGGGAAATTAGAGCTTGCATCAAATGTCAGAAATTCTCAGGGAAGCATCAACTCAAATCCCTGCCATTAAAGCCTGTGGTGGTCTCAACGCCCTTTCAGCAGTGGGGATTGGACTTCATCGGGGAAATTCATCCTCCCTCAAGTGGTCAGCACTGATGGATTTTGACAGCCACCGACTACTTCACTAAGTGGATCGAAGCTGTCCCTACCAGAAGCACTTCTCACAAAGTCATCATCAGCTTCCTGGAAGACATCATAGCTAGGTTCGTCTTCCCTAGCAAAATTGTCACTGACAATGCTTCCCCATTTCGTTCTGAGCCTCTGATCAAATTTTGTGACCAATTTGGGATTTCACTGATTCACTCCACTCCCTACTATCCCCAGGGAAACGGACTGGCAGAGTCCTCTAATAGAAGCTTAATCAAGCTTATCAAAAAGCTACTAGAGGATAATAAACGGGCCTGGGACTCAAAGCTCAAATTCGCACTTTGGGCCGATCGAGTGACAACAAAGAGGTCCCTGGGTCTCTCACCCTTCCAGCTTGTTTATGGGATTGAAGCCATCTTCCCCACTCAGCTTGCCTTACCTGTGGCAAATCTCCTCCAAGACCATGATGGGGAACCTAACCATATTCTCAGAAGAATTCATCAGATGGTGGAGGTGCAGCAGATCAGAGAACAGGTCCTGGACAGAGCTTACAACCGTCAGCAGAAGATCAAACAGGCTTTTGACAGGAAAAGCAAGAAGAAAGAGTTTGAGCAGGGCGACCTGGTGCTCAAATGGGATGCACCCAGACAGGAAAAGGGCAAACACAGTAAATTTGATGCCCTCTGGTTCGGGCCTTTCAAGATCCTTGAATCATTTTCCAACAACACCTACAGGTTGCAGGATCTGGAGGGCAATGAAGCTTTCAAAGGCCCAGTCAATGGGCATTTCTTAAAGAAATGTTTTCTGTGAGCCGCAGTTGGCTCGTTTTGTAAATAATGTTTCTGTGTTGTTTTTGTTTTTCGGACTAATAAATGACTCCATAGCCCAACAACAAAGGCACTAAGTCTGCAAAAGATTTCTTAGAGCATTACAGGGATGACTCTATCCCCCATGGAGCCAAATGTTAGTGATTTTCCTTGTATAAGGGGGTTAGAACGCAAAGAAGGGGTAAGAACCCACTTGTCCAAAGTTTCGGGCGATAATGCACCCGTGGTAAGCAGTAAGCAAGATCGGGCGGTCCAGATTTGCACACCCAGATCGACGGCGCATATCGGATTCCGGACCCCCCTTGCCTTTCGACCTTTAAGCAGGGGGGGGGGGTCCAGAATCGGGGGCGCACCTTTCCTACGGTCCAGATAAGCGTGCCCGGATCAACGACGATGAGGATAATTCCGGACCCCCCCCGCCTTTCTACCTTTAAGCGGAGGGGGGGGGGTCCGGAATCGTAGATGCAGTTTCCGATGGCTACGATCGAGGAGCCCGGATCAACGGCTCAGGCATGGCCTCAACCTTCTCAGCTGCCCTGTCTTTAACCCTCATGGGCCCGCCTCCCACCACGACATCTTTCTGCCCGCCTTTCCCTTGTCGCCATGTGTCATCGTCAACCTCTCTCTCACACTTCCAGATGGCCTTACCCTCGTCCCATTTATCACTCGCCACGTACCCTTTTCCCTCCACGTCGGCCTCTCACCCGAAGGCGAATCCTCCCGTCTTCTTCCCCCCTTCTTTTCCACCCTATGACTTCCTCCATGAATCATCCTCCGTCATCTTACTCTCATCTCGTCACTGCTTCCACGCCCCTATAACCCAACACCACCATGTCTATCATGCACCACATCCTCTGCGCTGGCCTCCAAGTCTGTTTCTCAAGTTATTCCATTATTCCAGGTGGAAACGCGAGAGGTCTCCCACATCCCAAAATGCTGAGTTGGTCCGGTCATCTTCAATCCCAAGAAGCAGTTATAAAAGTAGTTGGTGGTGGTTAGACATCGTCTCCTCCATAATGGGAAGTCCTGCATTAAATTAAATACACGTCGATTCGCCGAATAAACTGTCAGGGGATCGATCGCGTCTGCCATAATTTGCACGACCATTCAGAGATTGCAGCTCCGTATTGTCAGAAGCCATGCAGACGCAAAGCCTTCAATGCAGTTTCTTGGTTCCGCTGCTGTTGTTGTTTTGAGTATATGTAGGCATTTTTTCCATTTTTGTATCTATCGATGGTAGAGCTAAGCTCCCGACCGTAAAGTTTCAGCAAATACTCTGGCTTCCTGGTTATGCCTCTGTGTTTGAGATTTCTTGGTTTAGAACAAACAATTCTCCTTTTTCCATCTGTCTTTCGTCTCATGCTTGAGGATTCACAATACAGCAGCTTGTTACAATAAAGGATTTGTTGTGACGTTGTCATGCCCTCTGGTATTTGTATTTGAATGTGAAAGGATTTTGTGTTCGAATACATTCTTCTTCAGTCTGTTGCAAACCGGATGTCTGTGACAGACCCTTGCACCCTTCTTGCGTAAGTCTTCCACCTACTCACCCTTTTACTACGACTCACTATTTGGAGTTTAGTAAGACCTCACTCTTTCATGCATGCCTGGTCTGGTTTCTGAGTTGACACGATGCTGTTCTGAGTTTCCTCCATTTGATCACCCTTTAAACAAACCGTGACATAAACTGATGGGCTTCGGGCTCTGCTCCTGCTAGCAATCCAGGAGTGACCTCCGAACGCCAACACCATTCAATATATATTTGGATGTCTCATGCCCACAATTTGACCTCTTGTCATTTTAATTTCCATCGATATCTTCGGCTTCGAGTTTACCCAGTTGAATTCCTCGATCTTCAACTTGTTTTCGATCTACCTCGAATTCTGCCTGTTGTCAATCCACCTCAACTTCGACCATCATTCAATTCACCTAGACTACACTTTCAATGTAAAGAATATAACAACCTAACATTCTCCCACTTGTTGTCTTCTTTTCTGAAACAATATATTCCTAAACTTTCACTCACAGACCCAGGGAAGTAATTCCCATTACCTCCCTGCGCCAAGAGAACTTCACATCACTCACAAACTTGGTCAATGAGTCTGCTATGTTTTCCAACATGTCTACTTTCTCCAGTAGCACCTTGTTACTTCCCACCATGACTCTTACTAAATGGTATTGTACATTAATGTGTTTAGTCTTTGAATGATAAGTAGGGTTCTTTGCCAAAAATATTTTTCTTTGACTGTCACAACTTACGTTCATAACTCTTTGTCCAAACCTGATTCCTAAACAAATCCTTTGAATCCATACCGGTTCTTTGATTCGATGAGTGTCTTCCATGTATTCAAATTTTGTTGTCAACAAGGCTACAACCCCCTGTCTCTTACCCATCCAACTTATTTCTCCATCGAACATCTTGAAGACATATCTATTAGTTGAACTCCGTCGATACATATCTCTATCCTAGTCGACGTCAACAAAGCCATGTACATCTAATTTACCACTATAACCTCCAGGTTTACCTTGGTATCATATAACATAGTCTTTTATGCCACATAAATACCTGAATACTCTCTTGACAATTGTCTAGTGCTCCTTTCTAGGTGTCGACATGTACCTTCTCAATAGTCCAATTGCATGAAAATGTTTAGTCAAGTGCAGACGATTGCATACATTATACTACGAACAATACTTGCATAGGGAAAAAATTCCATGTGCTCTATCTCTTCCTGTGTCTTTGGACACTATTCAATAGGAAACCTTACTCCCACTAGAATTGACAACTTCATCGGTTTTCAATCCTACATGTTGAATCATTTCATAACTGTTTCAATATACTTTGTATGATTCTAAAAGATCTTCCTAGCGGGTCGATCTGTTTTAATATCCATTCCCAGAATGAAGTTAATCATTTTGATTCCTCCACTTGTCTATCTGGTTCCCTTATTAGATTTTTAGTTTTTTCATCCAACTATATTTTCCACCAGCTAGGGGCTCGATTTGTTTGTTAGTTTAACTTCTTATTTGACAGTCTTTGTTACCTTCTTATCTATTTGATTTCTCTATTCAAGTATCATTGTTTGTGACTATGGGATTCATCTCCATTCATCGATTTGAACTTATTTTTTCTTAAGTTTCTTGAGTCTCTTTCTTGGCCATTTGTTTCCCTTTGTAGTCATTGTAAATTTATTTCATATTAATGCACAAAACATGAAGCTCATGAGTTAATGTAACATGAAGCTCATGAGTTAATTTAACATGAAATCAATAATATGCTTGAACCTCTCAAAAAATAGAATTATAATTGGATTTTGGGAGGGAGGTTGGGACAAGGAAAAGGAAACAAGTGAAAAGGGTATGGGAGGGGTAGGGGGGAAGGCCAATCACCAAATTGGGACAAAGAAATTATTAATTTAGTGAAAATATATCCCAATTGGAGAATTCAGGTTGATTTGACAAATTAAAATTCACAACTTTTCTACAAGACTTCATAGTTTGAGAGAAAACATTTAGAGAGTTCAAATAAAGGATGAAAATAGTTCAAAGGATTGAACAAATAAGTTGATGGAAAGGGAGGCATGATTTGAAAATTGAGACTTGTCCATAATTAGGTTAAAGGAAAGAGGCCCCATTTTGGCAATTGGGGTCGATTGCAAAATCAAAACAAGGATGTCGCATAATTGTGAAGGGATTCCCCAATATAAGAATCATGGTGATTTTGAAGTTGTGCTCAAAGGAATTTTGCAAGAATATTCAAATAGTTCAAAATTTCAAATGAAAGGCATTGAATGTTCAAAACATTTGAACCAAGGGAAAATTCACACTAATTCACCTTGTGGAGAGTCCCAATTTCAAAGTCGAGCCGATTTTGAAAATCGGGGCCAATCGCAAAATCAAGAAAATGATGGAATGAACTTGGTGAAAAGAGACCCTGATTATGACTAATCACCAAATTGTAACAAAGGATAAGCTAAATTAGGGAAGGCAATCATCGATTTGAGAATTGGACATGCACAAAGAACTAGTGAAGGGAGGCCTCATTTTGAGAATTGGACATTATTTCAAATCGATATTTCTCCTCATGAAATTACCTCTCCCCCTATACCAATTTCATGATTGACCCCATTTCTAAATGTATATTAATTATCAAATTGAGCCTCTCTTCACTTACCTATTTTTATGGAGAAAATCTCACAGGTAGATAGTAAGATCTCCCTAGGATCTACCTATTGATCCTAGACATACAAAGGGATATATTTCTATGGATTTTCAAGATCTAAAGAAACAATTTATTTTTATACAAAAAGGGGAGAGAATCACATACCTTAATTCTAAAGGTTGCCCTCATATGTCCTAGATATTGCATATCATGAGTTCTATCTCTAGCTCTTTAGATAAACCGATCGTCCGCCTGACTGCTATAGTGCCACTGAGAACAACACTCGGGAAGATACTCTCTAGTACTTGGGTAGTTGGGTAGTATGGCTAAGGGTATGGTCTATCCTCCTTAGTTAGTGCCCTGAGATATTGGGCTGAGTACTACTGTTGGATATCGCATGTATATCAGAGAGCTATAGCACAGGGCAAACCCTTGTCTGTAGAACCCTTGAATACCTAACCCTTGGGGGACAGAAACATAATCAAATTAAAACAGACAAGATCTATTGCCGTGCAACTGTGTTCGAGTTGCCAAGTAAATACACATTTCTTTCTTGTTAAGAATTTGGGGATTTCATCGCTGCAATATTCTTCAGATCGGAGTATAACTCCGCAGGTGTAAAAAAAAAAAATGGAAAAATTTTCACCATTATTTGAGACCTATTCCATTGGATTCATCTCTTCTCCCTTATCACATTCATACATATCATTTTTCGGAAAAAAATTTGACCTCTCCCGCCCCTTTTCAGTTCACCCATCCTCATGGTGCATACCCATAGCCAAGACCTGTAATCTCGCTTCAACACCTTGCAATCAGGTTTCCTCGAGACCCAAAAATAAGTGAAACAACTCAGTGCCACTATTGCCTCATCGATACATCCATCAATACAACCATAAATACAACCATGCAGTCCTCAATGGAGGAAGTCAAACAAGAACTGACCACCCAGATTGAATATGTCTTTGCATCACTCTGCACGAAACTGAAGATCCCTATAGATGACCCTTTCTCTGACGCACCTCCAAAGAATGAAGGTGAACATTCCTCCCATTCCCATACCTTTCAACACCATCACTTTCAACATGAACTGCGCCTTCCGCAGGTGTATGTGACCAAATTTGATGGCTAAGACCCCATTGGTTGGGTCACCCAAATGGAACATTATTTCTCTTTATACGACATTACAGATGACTTGGCCAAACTCCAGTATGGTATTCTCCATTTAGATAAAGAACGTTGGCAATGGTGGAAATGGAGAAAAACTTCTCGTCAAGGGTATATTGCTTGCACCCAATTTGTGACTAAGATTTATGAACGCTTTGACACCGACACCAACCATTTGGGCCATTTGACAAAGTTGAAACAATCAGGAACAGAAGAAGACTTCATAGTTGCCTTTGAGCGCCTGGCTTTTCAAAGAGAGCGCATGACTGATGCTTTCTTTCAAGAGTGTTTTATCAGTGGCCTCAAGGATGAGATTCGGGCCCATGTCCTCATGGCTTGACCTTCGAGTTGGGTGGAGGCTACTAAAAAAGATAAAGAAGCACAATAGGTTATATCCTCTCAAAACCGTAAACCCTCCTTTATCCCTCACCCTAAACCTGTAAATCCCACTACTCCCTCCGCCCCATTAAAGATCCAAAAATTGACCAGGGCGGAAATGGTTGAACGCCAACTCAAAGGCCTTTGTCATAATTGTGATGACAAATATTTCCCGGGCCACAAGTGTAAGGAACAAAATATTTTTATGGCCATCTCTGAGGATATTTCGGAAGAGGATTTTGAACCTCCTCTTGTGCCTGAGTCACCTAAAATCACTGACATAACCCCTCCCTCAGACCCTCTCGAAGTGGAACTGATCATTTCCCTCAATGCTTTCACTAGCTTCTCCACCCCCCAAACCCTCAAGTTAATTGGTTACATCAAGCATCAGAAGGTCATCATTCTGGTTGAAAGTGGAAGCACCCATAATTTTATTCATCGCCGCATTGCCCAAGAAACTCATTGCTACATCCATGCCGTCAACAATTTCCAAATCATGATTGCCAATGGTGGTTTCATGAAATTTGGAGGGTGCTGTGAAAATGTGTCTCCAAATCGGTGACTACCACCTAAAATCCCATATGTTTTCTATCGACATGGGCAGTTGTGACATTGTGTTGGGTGCAGAGTGGATAAGGACTTTGGGTACCATTCTCATGGATTTTAAGGAATTAACCATGCAATTCGACCAGGAAGGCCACCAATATAAATTCCAAGGCATCACTGTTGGTTCACCTAAGGTCATTAGTTCCCATCGCATGGAAAAGATGCTCAAAAAAGGTCATCCTGGTGTCATTGCCCAACTCCATGCCATATAAGCAACATAGACACCCCCGGTGCCGTAAGACCTCCAAGCCCTCTCTTCTAAACATAAAATGGTATTTTCCACTCCCCAAGGACTCCCTCCTTCCCGCGGTGTTCATGATCATTCCATTCCCCTTGTACCCGGAAGCCTTCCTCCCAATATCCGTCCGTATCGCCACCCGTTTTCACAAAAGAATGAAATTGAGAAAATGGTCCAGGAACTCCTTAATGCAGGCATTATATGCCCTAGTACGAGCCCTTACTCTTCTCCTGTAGTCATGGTCCTGAAGAAAGAAGGTTCTTGGAGAATGTGTCTTGAATTCTGTGCCCTCAACAAACTGACCATTAAATACAAATTTCCCATTCCTGTCATTGATGACCTCATGGATGAATTGAGTGGCGCCCAATTCTTTACTAAACTTGATCTTCACTTGGGCTATCACTAGATACGTATGAAAGAGGCAGACATTCCCAAGACATCCTTTCTCACTCATGAGGGCCACTATGAGTTTTTGTTCATGCCCTTTGTCTTGTGTAATGCCCTCTCCACCTTCCAAAGCCTCATGAATCATGTCTTCCGTCCTTTTCTCTATCATTTTGTCTTAGTTTTCTTTGATGATATCCTCATCTATAGAAAAACCTGGACATACCATCTTACTCATGTGGATCGAGTTCTCCATCTACTCTCTCAGCACCAACTTTTCCTGAAACGGTCTAAATGTGATTTTGGTGCTTCAGAAGTAGAATACTTGGGTCATCTGGTTGGCAAGGATGGCCTTAGGGTGGATCCGAAAAAGATTGAAGCTATGCAAGATTGGCCACACCCAAAGACTCTCAAAAGCTTGCATGGATTTCTGGGCTTAACAGGGTATTATCGCAAGTTTTTTAAGAATTATGGAAAGATTGCAGCACCTCTCACTGCTCTCCTGAAAAAGAACTCTTTCACTTGGACTCCAACCGATGTTCAATCTTTCCAAACCTTGAAGATGGCCATGTGCACCACTCTGGTTCTGGCCCTTCTTGATTTCACAAAGACCTTTGTGTTGGAATGTGATGCCTTAGGGAAAGGAATCAGTGTTGTCCTTATGAAAGAGGGTCGACCTTTGGCCTTCACCAACAAGCAACTATCTGAAAGGAATCTGGGCAAACCCATCTATGAAAAGGAAATGTTGGCTATTCTGCATGTCGTTGATCTATGGTGCCGTTATCTCTTGGGGCAACGTTTCCAAATTAAGACAGACCATCAAAGCCTCAAGTACATTCTGGAACAACACATTTCCTCCCCGGAGCAACAAAAATGGGTGACTAAACTCTTTGTATATGATTATGAGATCATTTACCAGAAAGGCAAAGACAATGTGGTGGCAGATGCACTATCCCAAAAATATGAAGAAGAGGGATCCCTTTTTTCTCTTTCCTTCATTGTACCAGATTGGCTCCAAGCTGTTCGCCAGGAATGGCTACAAGATCCCAAAAGTTCGCATTTGATCCAGCAATTGCAGACCAATGCTCCAGCTCCTCCAGGGTACTCTTGGCTCTAGGATGAGCTTTGATACAAAGGCTGTTTGTATTTAAGTAAATAATCAAAGCTTAAATCCACAGTACTTTCTGAACTTCATGCTACACCCACAGTGGGGCACTCCAGGTTCACCAAAACCTATGATAGGGTCAAATGTTCTTTTTTCTGGGATGGTATGAAACAGGACATCCGTAATTTTTTCGCTGAATGTGATGTGTGTCAATGCAACAAGGGAGAAAAAATCAAATCTCTGGGCACACTACAACCGCTTCCGATTCCACCTGTTATTTGGAAGGATATCTCTATGGAATTTATTACCGGCTTACCCAAATCGGGAAATAAATCAGTCATAATGGTGGTTGTGGATCGCCTTTCCAAGTATGCTCATTTCTGCGCTCTTCAACACCCATTTACTGCATCCACGGTGGCTCAAATTTTCATGGACCAGGTCTTCAAGCTTCATGGCATGCTGCACTCTATTGTTTCTGATCGTGACCCAACTTTCATAAGCAATTTTTGGCAAGAACTGTTCAAGCTATAGGGCACCCAATTGCATCTCATCACAGCTTATCATCCCCAGACTGATGGTCAAACGAAAGTTGTCAACAAGTGTTTGGAAACATATCTGAGGTGTTTTGCCTCTGAAAAGAAAAATCAGTGGGCTCAATGGTTACCCCTAGTTGAATGGTGGTACAACACTTCCTACCATACAACTACATGCATGAATCCTTTTGAAGCGGTATATGGACAGAAGCCACCTTCAGTTATCTCATACTTACCGGGTACCTCGAAGGTCTAGGCAGTTGACCAAACACTTACAGTTCGAGAGGATATTCTCCATACCCTCAAAGAGAACTTGATCATGGCACATAATCGCATGAAGCAACAAGCAGATTAAGGTCGCTCTGAACGTCAATTTGCAGAAGGGGATCAGGTGTTTCTTCGACTGCAACCATACAAGAAAACTTCCCTCAAGGCCGAGAATTGTCAGAAACTAGTGCCCAAATTTTATGGTCCTTATACAGTTCTCAAGCATGTGGGACAAGTCGCCTATCAGTTATCTCTACCCAATCATTCGAAGCTACATCCTGTTTTTCATGTTTCATGCTTAAAGAAGGTGATTGGAACTAGGTGCCAAATTCAAACCAACCTTCCCAAGTTAGCTGAAGAAGGATCCATTTGACTACAACCAGAAGCAGTTTTGGACCAGCGTGAGCGTCGCCTGTGTCAGAGAACCATCAAGGAAGTGCTAGTCCAGTGGAAATAGACAACTCCAGCATATGCCACTTGGGAACCAACTACCATTCTATAGCAGTTTCCACATCTCAAGCCTTGAGGACAAGGCTGTTTTTAAGGGGACGGACATGTTAGGGTCCTAACCCGCACATAGGTAGAGAAATATATTCAGATGTAATAAAGGTCAATATTAATAAGGTATTTCAATAAAATAGAATAAGGTGGATGTAAGAATACCTAATAGAAGCTTCTGCTTCTAGAAGGATCTTCCTCTAGATGCTTCTCGTGATAGACATATTCAGTATAAATAAGGGTCGAGGGTATGAAAACCCTAGCTTGGAGATTATTGTAACAGAGCGTTGCTCGACTAGAGGTTTCCCCCTCGAAGAGGCCCGTGAACATTGCTTTCTGAATCAAAGTGTTATTTCTATTGTTGTTCTTATATCATTTATGTGTTATTGTGGAGATTATGCTAGTTATATTATTGTTATTCTACCATTTCCAGCATTTTATTTTTGTTCTGCATACTTTTTATATCTGGTATATTACACTGATGCCCAATTAAACTCTGCAATGTTTGATAATGGAATGGTTCTCCAAATCTTGTGATTCGTCCAATTAATTGATGGGCTTTATGTAGTGATTCACAATATAGCTTCTCGTGAAAACTCCTCCTTCAGTTTGAACATTCTCTTTTTGTATTTTCTCTTATAGGTGGGTCTCATAAAAGATAGGTGCTAGTATAAACCATCTAGGTAAAAGGAAAGTGGAAAACTTAACTACTGAAGAAGGCTGAGCTCAGGATAACCCTCGTGCTCAAGCATGCAGAAAAATATTTTCACACCTACGACAAGCCTAGTACTAATAATCAACTTGATGGTATTCCAATTGTTGACTGAGATATAATTATCGAAAGAAAACATACATGCAATAAAATGATGCCAAGAAAATCAGTTTCCTTAGCTCTAATCACCAATCACACATTAACACAATGATTTTCTTTCCATCATTAGAGATAAGAACTATAAAAATATTGAATCAACTAACTTATCAATAGATTCAAAAAATATTACTCATTAAAACATCCATTCATGAAACAAAGTCAGAAGTAGTTCCTCCTTATGATCCAATCACACACGCCTTTTATGCAAAACAAAAACTTGTCTCTGGTCCTAAACATGACTTCTCAATTAAGGTACTTTTGAAATAGTTCTTTACAATTCCAAAAATGAGGGTCTTTGAAAAACCCATCGACCTTATGTAATAGGTTGATCCTCTTATTTATAACAAATTATTAACTAAAAATAACTATCAAAAGTGAAAGCTAAGTAAAACAAAACATCGCCACATGGAACTTTCATCTCTTAGTATTCTAAGAGTCATCAAATGGTTTCACTTGAGTGGATGAGTCTTCTCATACTCTGACCATTTGATGAAGAGCTCCTCACATGTGTTGGCATACGTGAATCTGTGCTGGTCCATCGGGGCCGAAAGGATCTCCTTTATTTCCACTTCTCGTTCCCGATACTTGACTACTTTAACACTTAACTATTGTAATAATGTCTAAACCTTGATCAGGTGCTCCATGAACTACTATACTTGACCTGGCGCCATGTTTTCCACCTTTTATATCTCTGCAGTGCACGATGAGTCTTGTTCTGCATGTATTTTGACTATGTCATGCAAGTCAACAAAGTCCTCGGGTGTGTTGAATTATGGGAGACTGATGTCTCTCATCGCTCGATTGATCTTGGTCTAACTCCTTTCACAATTTACCCATTTCTCTTGGATTTCCCACTGAGGTTCTTGGGACATATTCACCGAGTATTGGGTTGAATTCCTTATATTGTCGATGCTTCTATCCCTTAGCACTCGAATGTTGTGCTCTTCGGCCTCTCGACCCTTTTGAATTGCACTGATGTAATCAATTCTCTCCACCACACTTTGGGCATTCTTATACCATCTCTCCATGTCTTTGCACATTTATAGCACCATAAGGGTGTCTTCCTGGAAGTTGGCTATCCCTGTAGTGAAAAGGTTTCTCTCACTCATGAATTTGTTTTAGGTATCTTGGAACTCGCTTCTCAAGAACACCGTGGCATGTGTGGAGTCTTGATAGTATTTCTCCAAATGGCATAGATGCTCCAACTCCTTTAGAGAAGCGTCCAACTCCTCTTCATATTTCCTTGCTCTATATAGTGTGGCATCTGTGATTTCCATCCCTGCGTCGATAAGATCAGACGTCTTGGCATGCTTCATGTTGATCAACTTGTCCTCTATGGTGATGAGGATGGAATTTTCCAAAGTAAGCCTCCTTTTCTTAGTGGTTATCTTCATGATGGATTTCCTCTTTTGGTTGTAGGCGATGGCTTGTATATCAGTGACCTCATCCACAAGTTTGGGGATTTGTTTCTCTCCCCAAGTAAGAATGTTTCCTAGGCTCCCGACAATGTATATTTGTTCAAAATTGGGTTCCTGAACCTATTATGTATGTCCCTATGGATCGACCTCTGGTTGTTTCTCATTGGGTGGTAAAGTACTAGTCAAAACTGAGGAATTAGGTGTAGGTTCGATACTTACTTGGTGATCGACTGTTGATATGCCGATTTCCTGTTGTGGAATTTCTCCTTCTTGTTCGCCTGATCCTAGCTCATCCCTCGAGTATGTGAGGGTCATTGTTTGGGATATACTCTAGGTATTATTCTTGGCTGATTTTGTTGAAGAGATCCCCCCACTGTGGGAGGATTACCTTGTATCCGGTTCTTGCCTCTGTATCTCCAAAGGCCGGAGGCTGGACAAAAAATTTCTTTGTTGTTGTTTTGATGACAAGCTCCACCCTAGGGGCGTATTCAAACTGCCTCGTGGTCCCTAGAGAAGAACTTTCGCCTATCTCTAGTTCTTTCATCTTTGGATCTCTTGAAGAGCATCTAGTGGTTGGATTTCTTGACGACATTCTTCCTACAACTATAGCAGATTTTAGAGACTGTATAAGAAAGCAAATGAACATATATGAATTATAACCAGCGAATTGACAGGCTTGGATACATACCTGTGAAGCTTGTTAAACCTGGTTTTGATAATCAAGAGGGTCAATATAGTATCGAGTTGCTCGCTTTGCTCCTTTGGATTCTCTATAATTTTCTTATGCGTAGAATGAATTTGTTCACAACAGTTCTAGAGATTTAAAAAGGGAATATCTTATCGTGTCGCATAAGCCATTCAATTCGGGTTATGAGTGAAATTTCAACAAATCTACCGCCAGATCTTCAGAAGAGTTTAAAATTAAATTCATTGTGGGTTGACGGCGGAGGCATGGGTGGTAATGTGTTCTATCAACGATTTCAAATGTTGTTTTCCAATCGGTGTACAGGGTATAAAATAATGCGAGATCGGGCATTAACTAGTTCCTTAAATGTCCAGAATCCAATCATAGCCAATGCCAAAAACGTCCCATCGTTCCTCTCTTTCAACTGGTGGATCGATGTTCGGAAATGTGCTATGAACATTTTTCGTTGATATCCTCTTTCAAAAGCTCCGACGCCGATCAATTTTACCATATAGTGTTGATGCGACAAAGTTCACTCGGAGGTGTGACTAAGACCTAGGGAACCAAAAATGAATCGGGATAGAACTAGACCGTACGACCCTCTTACCTGGTAAAGACACGTGGCGTTTGAAACTAGTTACTTAATTTTCTCGTGTTAATTGGAATCCGTACTTTCTTTAAGAAATTCTCTCTAAAACCAAATCCTAACTTTCCGACATTGAAAAAGTGTCAAGGGTTGGCGATCAGAGGAAAAAAAAACCTACCTAAGTTCTCTCAGATCGACTCCGTCAAAAAAGTGTTGATGCCGAAAATGCATCAGGGATCGATGATCGGAGATCACTTTATCGTGGTCGAAATTTTTTTTGTGATACTTTTGGATTTTCCCCAATCCCAATAAAGCGCATTGGACATCGACTATTGACGATTTCTTTACGTCTTTTGTTAACATCTGTCTTCCTCGTATTTTACTGATGTCAAAGGGGATCGACTATCTCTCGAACCTTTATGTGAATATATTACGCAAACCCAAACCGCCTTCTATTGATGTCGATGAGGATTGTTGCTCGACGACTATTGTTATATTGTGGTTCCTTTACTTACTTTAATTCTTTTCGATGTCAAACCTAAGCATGTTAGGTGCAGTGTTTTGTTGTCGGCTCTTAATTCAGGTGTTAAGGTTTTTTAGACACGAGGTTTAATAAGTTCAAACAAACCTAAATAGGTGATAAGAGTAATGAAAACAAAAAAAGATAAAACATTTCCCAAAATGAAGTCGAGTCAGACAGTGCAGAAAACAAGTGGTACCCTAAAAGTGACAAAATTTGATAAGGGCTTTTAGGGTGTGTTGAGTGCTCAACACGACTATCATTCATGAGGAGGCCTCCCACTGAGGAATGAAAGATCCAAGGTACTATATGGTTTCTATATCCCTCTCCTATATAATGTGTTGAAGTATATATGAAGAGATCCATCAAAGGAGTTCCTTAATGTATCCCCCATCAATCAACACGAAATATAAACCAAGAGATGATGGGAAGAGAGAATATTACCAGGTACAAATGACACTAGGAGGGATAAATCGTAAAGTGAACAAAACAACAGATGGTCGGCTCAGACTTAAAATTCCCTTGAACATATAACATGACACAATGGTAACTTGTCAACAAGACACAATATATTGATGAATATAATGAAACAACGCAGGAGGAAATGCATGACTCTCCAGGATGACTGGAAGAGTAACCAGTCAAGGGAGTATCTCTAACTCATATTAATGGGATGGATCTTAGGCAAGCTAAAACCCAATTGTATGATGAGGACTCAAACAGGTTCCATGTTCAAGGGAGACTCTATTGACACTTCCATTTTGAGAATAGACCAATGGTGAAAAACCCTCACTCTTTTTTGTTGTTGTTGTTGGTTTTTAGTGTCTTCTTCATGTTTTAATGAGCATGAAAGAGAGATAAAAGTATGCTCAATAATGTCTTTTTTGTTTAGTTTTAATGAGCCTTAGAAAGAGCTAAAAGTATACTCGTAATGGTGTCTTTTTCATGTCTTTTAAAGAGTCTTAAAAAAAGATCAAAGTTTACTTGATATGTATATTTTTCATGTCCTTTAATGATTCAAAAAAAGAGATAAAAGTGTACTCATCTAGAGAGAACGAGTGGATTAACATCATGCTCCTATGTTCCAAGCACATGGAACTAACCTAAGTAAAATGAATGAAAATAGTACTAGCAAGTGAGATTCACTCTTAGCATTTGTTCTCTCCCTAATTATATGGATGCAAAATAGAGGCCAAATAATGCAAGAGGAAGATGGTCAAAGGATACAACAATAGCGATCAATGGGATTTGAGAAAACAACAACGCAATAGTGGGAGGTATGATGCAATTAGTGAATGCATATGTGACCATTAAGAAACACAAAAATTGGGAACCCCATCAGGAAATGGCCCGAATAGAGATGAATAGAGAAAATGAGTCTCAACGTTAAGTCATGGTAGGACTACAGGAGGGTTCTCGGGACTTACAAGAAATCACAACATGGGACCAAACGACAATTCGGGTGCTAACTACGATTCCCATGGAGGGTAGTTACTAACAAACAAGTTACACTGTGAAAAACAAAGTGGATAATGTTGCAACCTGACGGGATCAAAATTAATACACTGTGATGGAAAAATGAAAGATTGATAATGCAGGTCATGAATGCAGGGAAAACCCTATCTCTATATTCCAGTTTGAAGAACACATACCTAAAGTTCAGTGGAAGTCACCATTTTCATAAAAAGTCCTGAGTATCCTGTCAAGCACATGTAAACTATATGCTAGGGTCAATGTTAATTAAAAATGGAATAAAAAATAGCAATAAGATCATTTAAAAAATAATTAAATGAAACCAACTTACTTGGTATCAATGTGAAAAACGGTTTTTAATCATACAAAGAGTTATAAAATGAAACTTCCCATGGTAAAAATATCATTTGGTATTTGAAAAGAGAGTGAGTGGAGAGCTTATGGAGAAAACCCTCCTCCAAGTGTAGGCATCCAGAGCTCATTACGGGATATATACTCAACCATTTGGTAAATCATCGGATCCAAGTAAAATATAATAAGCCCCACTTCATTTTCCTTGTCTCTGTGATTAGATTCTTTGAGGAAATGTTTGGCCCTAAGGCCCAATTTTCTCTTATGTCCATGGTTTGGTACTGGACCCACAAGGGCATGGAGTTTCCTGTCGCTTGATGCCCTATGACATTTAGGGGATCATTGCGGGATGACCCTATGGGTTTAAATGACTAGTCTTATGATGCTATTAAGGCATCCTGCAACCACTAGGGAGTTCTCAAGGATTTATCAAGAAGTGGCCTAGATGTTGGGTTTTTTACTGACCGGTTATTTTTTCTCCTAGTTGTGAAGGTGAATAGAAAAATTGATTGAGTGGAAAGAAAAGGCACATGCGGAAGATGATATTGCTTCCCAAGAAAATTTCGCTACTCTGGCATCTATGAGATCTCCATAATTGTGGGTTTCTTAATTTTTTTCATTTTCTATTGCTAGGGTCCCATGAATACTTACTTCCCAAGATGGTTCAATATTGGAACCCAGACCATGATTATTTCATTATAGAGGGAAAGGTTCTCTTCCTACAGGAAGAAGACATATAATTTTGTATTTAGCTGTCATGGAGATGGGTGTCGTGGCGGGTGGACTATACACCATGTTGAGATGAGAGTTCTGTGATGGATTACATAGAGAAGTATTATTGATATGGGTCATGCTGAACAAGTGGCAAGATCCCTATCTGGGATATCATTGAGTTGTCTCTCAAAAAAAAAAAATCAACATAACCTGACCAGTGGGGTTGACAACAATGTACTGGCCACAAAGTCAAACATACATGTGGCATTGAAGTGCTCAGATCCCACAATTTGTAGCTGGTGTGATGGAGTTTTAGCAAACACGAATGTTCAACTAACTCAATGCAAGACTGGAAAGAAACAATAGTTTGGTTATGGCTCCATTCTAGTGACTATTTTCATAGGCTGAGTATCTCAACTGAGGCACAAATTGTGATGGGAAAACCAGTTCCTCAATACCCACGAATGATACTATGGTTAGAACACATGGGAAAAGAACCAAGGGGAAGGTATCCATATCACTATGGACTTGGATTCACCTCATGGTAGTGCCATCATATTGTTGGGATAGAGGATTTATCATATGCAGGCATCAAGTTTCAGTAGGATTTGAAGCTTCCCATCCCCTGGGAGAGGCATGAATCCCAATGGGTATATGTGCTTTTGAATTTTATATATTTCAATTTTTTTGTATTTTTGAGATACATAAATTTTTTTTGGTGGGTTCAATACAACTAACAAGACTTTGGTTTTGTGAAAGATGTAGGACCGGAGCGTCTATAAGGTTGGGGCCAAGAGCATCACTAGAGGATCGATGGGGATTCATTAGAGGGGGAAGGAGGTAATGAGAGTGGGGATCCCCTCCATGTAAAATGAAATTTGGAGTCCCCCTCTGTCAGAGGATGAGATTTCATCACACCTCAAGTGAAATGTAGAAGGTGTATCTCACCCCTTTCGTTGACTTATCCAGAAGGTGTTTGAGTAGTATTATGCTACCATGGTAGTCAACACTGGGATAACTTGAGGATGGCATCCCCATTTTTGTACTAGATGTGATTATTAGTCGACTGACACTTGTTTATATTAGGAGGCTAGTAGAGCCCCAATTTTGTATATGCACCTCATTTTGAAGGATGTAACACAATTTAATATATATATATATATATATATATATATATATATATATATAACTTAACTAATGAGGCAGATTCCATTCTAACACATACTTATCCAACTAATCAACCAATGCATTAGATCCTCATAGAATGTGACAATACTCGATGTACTCAAAATAGAGTTCAAAAATAGAACCCTCAAATAATTTCACAACAATGTGAGATGTATGAAACTATAGGCATGATTCAACTGTGAGACCACAAGCTGAGAGTCCATCCTAATAACTGGCCGATGGATGCCAAGGGCGAAAGCCTCAGAAAAAATTTCAATGAAAACACTATATTATGCGCTGTTATTGATTGCAGGACCTAGGTAGACACTTCCTGAACTCACCAACTCATCAGTGGGTGAGATGATTAGCCAAGTAGTGGAAGATATATTATGGATACTATGGCTGGAACCATCAACATATCCCACATAAACTGAGGTGGGCGATGATATGTACAAATGAAGTATAAAGAATGATAAGAAACAAACCAAGACATTCAACACACACAAAAAGAAAAGAACACCACTCCGAAACAAAAAACACACCTATGTACAAATAATCACACAGTGAATGGCTTAAGCATAATTTTTTTTAAGGTAGAGCCCATTGCGAGGATATGAAAGGGGATTTTCATCGTAGTCAACTAGCTCATAGGTCCCTCTTTTCAAGACACATTTAACAACGCAGGACCATGCCAAAGGGGTTAAAATTTACCTACACCTAACATATCATGGTCCTGATCATAAACCAAGTCCAAGTCACCCTCTGTGAAGAAATGAGGATGGATAGATTTATCATATTGAACTTTGACATGTTTCTTATGAGTTTCATGGCCAAGGTGGGATTGTGACATTGTTCATAAATATGGGCCAAGTACAAGAGACGATCCTCTTCGACAGAGGTGTTGGGAAACAGTTCTACAATGAGTTTCAGTTACGAGATTTTTCATTCAATTGGTAGCATTGCCTCCAAACCCTAAACGAGTTGGAATGGCATGAATCTAGTGGCAATTTTATTTGAGGTATGGTAATCCCATAATGTCGAAAATAACATGATATTTCAGTTAGCCTTGTGTTTCCCCAACATTCTTTGGATCATGGTATTAAATAAGCAATTGATGGCTTCTACTTAGGCATTAACTTGAGGATAATATGGTGTTCAATTCTCATTGTGAAAACCCAACCTATAAGCTAATTTGGTCATCATTGTGTTATGGAAATGGGACCCATGGTTCATAAATATGGTCTTAGGAACATTGAACCTAGCGAGAATGTGATTAGACATGAATAGAACAATGATGGTTTCATCATTGGAAAAGGTAGGAAAGGCCTCGACCCATTTACTGAAGTAGTCAACAACAACCATGATGTAGCCATGACCATTAGCTGAGGTAGGATTACATGTCATGAAATCAATCTCCCATTTGGAAAAGGGATTGATGGTCACCACTAGATGAAGAGGAGCAGGGTGAGAATTCATCTTATGGGTGAATATTTGACAAGAATGACATTTCTAGACCACATTTATAAAAAAGTTCACGAGCCAAAAGTATCCAATGAATAATATATTTTGGGCAATGACCAACCTAAAGAAATGATTTCCACACGCTCTAGTATTGCAGTCATTCAAAACTATTTCAACTTCCTCATGGATAAGGAAATGATGTAGAATTAAATCGATCCCACGATGATGAAGGGTATAATCCACAATGATGTAGTGTTTATCTTGATTCCTTAAGCAACAACGTTCATAATGAGAAAGATAAGGAAAAAAATATTGGGTCTAGAGGTAGACCAAGACATATCCATACCAAGGATCATATGAGTCAATGAGGAATAAAAAATCATCATGAAATGATTCATTAACCACTGGTTCAACATCAACTTAGGGAAGTTAAGGAATCAACTTGGTGAATGCCAAGGATTTCTTAGACTTGGAGGAATAAAACTCCAGGTAAAAATATTGGAGCATAACCGTCATAACATCATCGATAATCTGGTCAATGAACAGGGTTGGATAATTATTTTTTGGAAAATACTTGTTCAAATATCTATAATCGACACAGACCCTAATAATTCTCTATTTCTTAGAATATGGAACAAGGTTGGAAACTTATTCGGTCAAGGGAACTGTAAGACTCTAATCTGATTAAAAATATTTCTGTGGTTGGGGTTTTCATGATTGGTCGGAATAGCCACAGTTTTGTCAATAGAGTGTCGACGTTTCAGATCCAAATCAGGATCCATCTTCAGGACAATGAGCCTGGGTTTAGATGATGATAAGAATTGGTTTTAAATACTGGAATTGACGTGAAATCTAAGTGTCGGCTAGGTTGTTTTGGTAAAAATTCCTTTTTATTATTTATTTAGTGTGATTAAATTTAATTAGGGTTTTGTTTTAATTGTTTTAAGATTATTTTAAATTATTATTAGATCAATGTTTATTAATTTTTGTTTTAATTAACTAGAGTCTAGGTAGTTAGTAGGGTTTATTATTAGGTATTTAAGTGGATTATTCAATTATTTAAGGGTTTTATTATTAATGTTATTTAGGTTTTAATGTTTCTTAAAAAGTTCTATTAAGGCTTAAAACTTAATGTAAACAACTAATTTTAAAAGATTAAAGGTGAAAAGATTTGGAGGTTCTTAATAAGTTATCTGAGCTCGGTTAGTTTTTAAATTTATCATTTAAGAATTATGAGCAATTATATTCCTAAGCCTATTAATATTATTTAAAGAGAAAGTTTATTTTAAAATGTTTTTAATTCGAGAGTGATTAGGTGGGGTTTTAATGAATTAATCTTAAAGAATTTTGAGATAGTTTTTTACAAGGATTATTACTGTTAATTGTGAAACAGAGGGAGCCAGTTTTCACTTAGTTCTAACCCATTATCTATGTTCAGGTTGTTAGGATGTTTACGGATTTCAATGGCTTCTCTAACACGACGTTTAAAGAGGTGATTTTCTTTGGCGAGGATTTTGGTGTCTTCTAGGAAAATATGGTGTCTTGTTTTAAGGGAGTGTTAAGCTAGGGCAGAGGTGCGGATGCATTCATTCTTAATGTCAGCTCCATGTTCTTTTATCCTAATCTGGAAGGAGCGACCAGTTTCATCGATGTAGCATTTTCCACATGAGCACTCTATTTTGTAGATTCCTTTACCTTTGTGGGGGTCGATTTTGTCTTTTACGGATCTCATATTATATTTGATGGTTTCAAGTGGTTTGAAGGAGGTCTTAATTTCTTTTTTGCTAAGGACTCTAGAAATCTTATTGGTCACTCCTTGGATGTAAGGGAGGCAGGCGTCTCTATTAGGGTTCTGGTCTTTTGGGATAGTGGGATTATTGCGTGTTTTTTCTAGGGCTCTGTTTATTGCATTCTTAATGTCTTTGTGTTTATAACCTATGTTCTTAAAATTCTTGGTAAGGTGATTTGTTTCTTTTTCTAGGTTTGCTTCATCGGAGATTCTTATGGCTCTAGTGGCTAAAGTTTTTAGTATGCCTAGTTTCTGGTTGGGATGGTGATGGGAGTTTGTGTGGAGATAGTTCCGAGTGTGGGTCTTTTTTCTATAAACTACATGTCCTAGATCCCCATTGCTTTTTCTCTTGATAAGAATGTCTAGAAAGGGGATGCTATCATTCTCCTGGAGTTCCATTGTGAATTTTATTTCTTCGGATATGTTGTTTAGGTGTTGAAGGAAATTTTGTAATTCTTCTTTACCATGGGGCCAGAGAACATTGGTGTCATCAACAAATCTTTTCCATATTAAAGGTTTTAGGGGAAAGGAGTCCAAGGCTCTCTTTTCAAAATTTTCCATAAAAAGGTTAGCAACAGTGGGGGATGATGGGGATCCCATTGCTACGTCACTGGTTTGTTCATAGAATTCTCCTTGATAACTAAAGAAAGTGGAGCGTAAGCAAATCTCAGCTAGGTTAGCTGTTTCAGGGTCAGTGACTTTTTTGATAATTTGGATAGCTTCATTTAAAGGGATTTTGGTGAAAAGGGAAACAACGTCAAAACTTATGAGGTTGTCTTGAGGCCTTATTTTTTCATTTTCAATGATTTTAATAAAGTCATTGGAGTCTTTAATGAAAGATTCAGTGTGGCCTACCAAGGGGCTAAGGATCTTGGCTACATGTTTAGCTAGCTCATAGGTTGGTGAGCCTATGGTATTCACTATGGGTCTAAGGGGAATATCTTCTTTGTGAATTTTAGGTAGACTATAGATTCTAGGGGTGATCTCATTGTTTGGGGTTAAACGTTTCTTAGTTCTTTCATCTAGGTTGGAGTTGTTGATGGCATTCTTTACTTGCTTTATAATTTTCTTAATGGGGTTGCAATTAAGTTTTCTATAGGTGCCACTATGAGAGAGGTGTTCATTCATTTTCTTATTATAATCATTAAGGTTCATAAGGATGGTGGTGCCACCTTTGTCTGCTTTAAGGATCACCGGATTTTCATCGTTTCTTAAGTCCTTTATGGCTGCGCGTTCCTCTTTACTCAAATTGCTTTTTGGAGGTTTAGCTTTGCGTAGAATCACTGAGCAGTCTGGGCGTATTATCTCTTTGTCTTCATCGACAAGGTGTTGTATGCTGTCTTCTATGCAACAAATGATATTATCGATGGGTATGGAGGTTGGGGAAACAACGAAATTTAGTCCTTTCTCTAATACGCTCAGCTCAGCTTTGTTTATCGTGCGCGCAGACATGTTAACTACCGTTTTCATTTTGGTATTTGTGTTGTTGTTTTCTTTAGTAAGTAACCATTGTAGCTTGGATGCGTGCCTGTTCTGAGATTCTAGGTAGCTTTTTTCATCTTTCATGGCTGCAATAGTGTCCACTTTTTTCCACAGTTCGGGCACTACAGTTTGTGCTAGTTTTAGGTGGAATCTGAGCGCGTTTTTGGACAGGTGTTCCAAATTACACCTGTTCCTCTTGATTTCACCTTTAACGATGGATAACCCTAGCCTGGAGAAGGCTGCGTTGTTCCATTTGTTTCTGGTTCTATGTTGAATTTGCGCGAATTTGGGGAGCACGTTTTTATCCCTACATTTTTTAAGAAATTCCAGGTCTGCCACTCTTCTCTTTATCTTCACCCGGAGCTTTTCTAAAATGTGAATTTCGTCCAGAGTCTCCCTACCATACATGGAAGTAATCTGATTAAAAATTACCAAAACAACCTAGCCGACACTTAGATTTCACGTCAATTCCAGTATTTAAAACCAATTCCAGTATTTAAAACCAATTCCAGTTTTGTCCAGTATTGATAAAACTGTGGCTATTCCGACCAATCATGAAGACTCTAATCCCCGGGATTCATAAATAAAAGTACAATTGTAATCAGATACCATGTGTAATTGTAAATAATAAATTTATTAACAACAATTTCTAGGAATTTAATTCTTATATTTCACATTGACAACAAAATATCAATATTTATAACTTGATTAAACCAACATAGTGGACTAGTAAAATACCTCTTGAAGATGAATCCCTTTGAGATGAATGCCTTTGAGTTATTGAACAGTCTGCTACCAAAAGATTGGAACTAAAACTTCTTGAAATTGTTTCCTCCCAGCCAGCTAAGAACAGAGCCTCTCTGGCTCCCTATCTCTAGGAAATTAGATTTCCTGGCCCCTGAGCCCAAAATCCCAGCAACACCAATGCCCTAGTCAAGATCCCCCCAAAAAATTTGGCTTTCAGTCTCCCCGAGAATAAAAAATAATACCTCTTTCAAGTCCCCTCCCCTCTGCCTTATCCTCCTCTCTTGAATCCCCCTCCCTCATTCAATTCACAACTGCCTTATGCCCCTATTAATTCCCTCACCTACCATTAAATAATAAAATAAAAAAATGATTCAAATATATTTATTTTAATAATTAATTTAATTTAACTTAACAAGTTATGATCATGCCCGCAGGGGTGTAGACCGATTGGAAAGTGTCATGTAAATGGAAGGAAATGTAAAAACAAGGTCCAAAGTTCGATTATCACCCCTATTTACCCGTGTCCCATGCTTGTGGGATATGTGGACACACCTGGAGGTTATAGAGGTAGAAGATGGGAATCGACCCCGTGTCACGCGAGTATGAGAACCACGAGTTTCCGATTCCGCCAGTCACAAAAAAAAACAAAAACAAATTATGATCATTAAAAAATCAAATTGGGCTATTACATACACTCATCCTTTGAGAAATTGTTTCTCTAAGTTAGAGTAATTTACAATACAATGGTAATGATACATGATTCATACATCAATATCATATAAACAACATCATGAATTTAAAATTCTTATACATACTAGTGTACATGTGCAAGGAATGCATGCGTAGCTAGCGCATACAAGACTTGCACGTGTACTAATGACAATAATTATCACACATAAAGAAATTCTTTTACGCGTCCAATCCAATGTGCAATGCCATTCATTTCATAAAGAATAGTAAACCATTTAAAATATTTTCAAAATCCCTCAATTATAATAATTTACCACAAGAAATATTCACTTAGATAATTGTAGTTTAGTTAA
>ML782175.1:290474-303788 GCA_009831015.1 Picea engelmannii
ATCAATAAATTCTACTATAAGGCGGAAACTCCACACACTCTCAACTACTTCTAGTCATCCTCCCCCCCTAACCTACTTCCATATTCCTTCCCTATCCTTCCTATGTTGAACTATCTTGGAGCGCCAACTATATTGACCTAACTCCATATAGAACCTATAAGCAGAAGTTTCAACTCTCTTTAGCAAGCTTCCCCAGTGGGAAACTATGAGTCATCATCACACGTCTAGGGGAGCATGAGTTAACACCTTCCTCCCATGACTTTAGTTTTCAGAGGATACATAGTGGGAAATGCATCCACCCCTCCTAGTAGAACTAGGTTCAACACCCTGCCATGGACCATATAGTGGCAATTTGTTGTTGGTATTTTGTCATCGTATATTCAGTTTCAGGCAGTCTCGCAACCTGAAAAACTTGCACTTGTCCACATATCATAACAATACATTTGAACCAACATAATTTCACATACAAAGATTCGTACATTACTGTTTCTCGGTCGATGTTCATGATGTCAATCTTTTATTATCATTATCCTTTGGCTATTTCATATCCCATTGACCTTCATATTATTCTATAACACAAACTCATACATATCTATTCATTATTATCATGTAAATGAATTTAATCATATCCTCAATTCGGTATCCACGTACCAACAACTTTAAATTTAAAATTTTTCAAGCTAGAAATAGGTTGCATAATATCCATCATAATTCAAATAACGATAAACATTCATAGAGTTGACATTTTCATAGGTCCATATGTCTAAAATTTCAAGTGTATCATTAATAGTTTCACAGTTAATAAGAAAATAAAATATGATTAGGCCTTAAGTAATTATAGTTTTCTAAGTCAAAAGGTGCATTACATACTCCCAACTTCAAGAAACATATTCCCGAGGTGGTAAGAAAAGTGAGGGATGATCTCATCATAAGGTCTCTGTACCCTCCCAAGAAGCATATACTGGGCTATACTTGTCCCACTGGACCTTAACTTGGTCTACCAGATGATTCCTTAGTTGTCGGACCCTACGGTCCAATAAGCATAATGGTTCGACCATGATGTTTACAACGTCTGAGACCTGCAATTCCTTCCAATTCAGTTTGTGAGATTCGTCAGCAACATAATGATGTAGAACAAATACATGAAAAACATTATGATTTTTATGCAAGTGGGATGGAAGTACGAGATGATAGGCAACGAGTCCAATTCTCTCTTGGATTTTTAACGGCCCTATAAATCGAGAAGAAAAATTTGTCCCCTTTCCAAACAAAATGGTACTCTTATTATGAGTATGTTTCATGTACTTGTTTCTTTTGATAGATCTATTATGAAGTTAATCATGATAGAGTAGGAAGTATCTTTCGTTGTTGTTTCTCATTGTATTATAGGACCTTCTGAAGAACTTGGAGATCAAGATCAACCTAGATCGAGCAAGGAAAAATGTCGGTAAAGGTATTTAACTTTCTTTCTTATTCTTCCTTGAATAGTTTATCTTCATGAAAAGGAATGCCAGTGTCCACATTAGCACCTTTATGTCTTGGTTATAGAGGTCTAGTATCCAAGAGGAAATCCACTTGTCCGCAGGGGGATTTTCCTGTAACATAAATTGGCGACTCCACTAGGGATCGACATCGATTTTTATTTCATTGGTTTGTCCCTACCCTTTTCCCACATTTTAGATCACTTTTACTATTTGTTCATCATCCATTAGCCTTCTCCTACCTTCACTAGCAATTGCACCAATTATTATGCATTTTGGGTGAGTTTTTCTTCATTTTTTTTACTTTTTTCTAAGTTTATGGGAGGACCAACGCTCCCTTGTAGGCCATACCATAGTGCCAGTGCTCCCCTACAGTGTCTTAGGAAGTGTTTCAACACTCTGTGCACCCTTCTGGGGGAGCGCTAGTCTCTTTTTTGAGAGTTTTTGCCTTCTTCTGCTCAGTCTTTTGAAACCTTTTTTCTAGATATCTTTACCCAGAGTTTGTGGTTGGTTTGTGAAGTTGTTTGGATTGTTTTTTAATTTTTTTTGATGCTTATCGCTCCCTATTTTCTTTATTTTATCTTGAAATGTTTTTCATAAATGTGAAATTGCCTTTTCTCGCTGTTTTTTTGTCAGGACTGTTTTGAGTGATTTCTCTTTCTCCCTATCTTTTCTTGGATTCTTCTCTGCATTTTATTTGTGTTCCTTTAATGCTTTATTGGTTTTATAATCCTTGGTGGTGTTCTTTCTTGTTAGAGAAATTTTATACTTGTTTCTTTCATACCTCACTATCTTGAGTGCATGCTTTGTTTGTAGCCCTTTTGCTTCATGTCTTTTGCATCTGCATAGGAATCTTTCTCCTGATTGAAACTATTGGAACATTGAAGTTTTTGTATTTAATTTATGTATACATCATAATCAAACAAAGAATATAAATGCATTTTTTTTTTTGGGTAGTGAAACTAGCTTGCATATGAAGTAGCAGAATTGCATGGTTTTTGGCCTTTTTGGGACATTGTGCATCTGTAATGATGAATGTTTTCTACTTCTCGTAGCATAGATTTCATTGAAATGAAAATATTTCTCTTCATTTATTTTAATAACTTTTGAGTCGGTCAAAACACCATATTGTCTATGCCATTTTCCTTTTGAGTAACAACAACCTTAAAAATAAAGCACTAAACTAAAAATTGATTAGACATTTTTATATTTTCTGGTAGCAAACCTACATCAGATTAGTTGTAGGGATTTGGAATAGGTGTGAAAGATAACTTTCCAAATATGCAAACAAACATAGAATCTTGTGTTAGGGAACGGTGAAATCCAATTGCTATGTTTTGTCCTGGGAAGCCCTTCTCACACAAGGGTCAAACCTGAGGTCGCATTAAGACTGGAAGAGTTACTCACCCTGCTTTGTTAGTGATGGTGTAGAGATTGCGTGTATTATGGGGGTCTCTTGAAGGTATACCCACAATGATGAGTGGAAGCCTTTCAAGTTGATTTCAGGCTAGATACCCTTCCCTTATGCGTGGATCAGATTGTCGATTGTTTCCCCAGGCATCATTGTTGTAGTTGGTAACCTTAGTGGCCTATCTCTTTAGGGTATTTACACAAGGTGACTGTGGAGGGGCAAGTCTTCATGGTACCTTGAATCGACATTGGCTAAACTCACTCAAGCTCCTTGGAAGGTATACCCATGTTTATGTGTGGGAGCTTACACCAAGGCGTAAGTCCGTTAAGTAGGTCATCAACGTAACTTTTCCACCCGCTCTATCTCAACCCCTTCTTACTTTTTTCTCGCAACATTGGATTTCATCACCAACTAGTTTTCTCATTGTGAGAAGGTTTTGTTTGCTTGTTTCCTTACTAGATTTTTAGTGTGTATTGTTTGTTCTCCCTAGCAGAATCTAGGTTGGATCTTTATTTTTTATGGCTTTAGTTCCCAGAATGACCAATGAAGGAACCCCTTTTCCATGGGAAACCTTTGTTTTTCCTTGTTACGAAAACGTTGGTCCTCCTTACATCGCTACTTTGAGCCTTCTAGGTCTCACAATTGGGTTACCGGTATGGTTTTTTTCCACTTCGGTGATCTCAAATGCAGGTGCTTTAGATGTAAGAACACCACCCACACATCAACCTCATGTCGACCTTTCTCCTTCTTCACCTGTTAGGTCTCCTTCCATTTATCCTTCTTCTCCTAGTGAAAGCTCTAAAGAAAATAGCTAGGTTGATAAGAAGAAGAAGAAACAGAAAGAGAGGAAGAAGAATCAGAAAGGGACCAAGCCTCCAACTACATCAGATGTTGGATCCAAGCAACTAGATACTATTAATTATATTGGGAGTGTTGGTGAGTTCAATAAGATTAAAATGAAGAATGTGAAACCCAAATTCTCTTGCAGTCTTTGTAAGGGTGACCACTTTCTGAGAGATTTCCCTGGTATTCCCAAGGTCTTAGAAATGTGGTCCTCCACATCATCAGCCCCTGCTGGACATGCTGGTGACACCCCTTCAACTAGTGACGTTAAGGTTGGTAAGAAGAAGACAACTATCAAATTTCCTTGTATCTTATGCGAAGGTGATCATTATTCTCACCTTTGTCCTCGTATGGATGAGGCTTCTTCTCTTTTGGAAAATATTAAACTCTCAATTGGTTATCATAATATTTCCCCCAACCCCTCATTAGTTCATGGAATGGTAAATTTGGTTCCATCCTCGGTCAATACAGTTGATCAAGAGGTCAATCTAGTTTCATCCTCGGTTGAAACACTAACCAAATTAGTTGATCCAGTTCCATCATCGATAAACCCCACTTTTCATCTAAAAAGTGAAACCCAAGTGACTGATCCAGTCCCTTCATTGTTCAGTCCCACCCTTCATCTGAAGAGTGCTAATGTGGTCAATCCTACTCCTCCTCTGATGAGTGCCAAGGTGGTTGCTCCGGTCCCTTCATCGACCAATCTGGTTGATCATGTCATCAATATGGTCATGTCCTTAGTTGAAATAGTTGACAAAGTGATTGATCCGATCCCATCTTTGAATGATCCCTCTCTCCTATTAGAGAGTGCAACCCAAACGATCGATCTATTTCCACATGTCGACCTCATTCTCCCCTTGGAGAATGAAACCCAAGTGCTCGATTTGATGTCATTATCAATCAATCCTACTCCCCCTCTATAGAGTAAACCCGTTTCTCCCCATGTTTTTCTCGTTGGTACAGAATCTACTGTGTCGGGGGGGATTCCTCCTTCTCCTGCAAAAACCCCTTCAAGTAATGAGGCCATCCTTTTTGATTGGGGTGTGATAACTGGACCTCGTCTCCCCTCTCACATTACTTTCAAGATTACAGTACAGGTTTGTGGTCGGGTCATTCCTTGGAGACTCATAGACGAAGGTTCGTCCGTTAGTATTTTGTCATCTATTGCTTGGAAATTTTTGGGTTATCCTGAGCTTGTGTTGGTTACCCAAACTCTGTTCACTTTTAATAGAAGAACCAGTCACCCTTTAGGGATCCTTCCTCAGTTTCCTATAACTTTCGGAGGGAAAACTGTCTTTATTGATGTTATGGTAGTCTAGGACCCCTTGGATTTCAATTTACTCCTTGGGCGAGATTATGTATATTCCATGAAAGCTATTGTGTCCACTCCTTTTAGTGTGATATATTTCCGACATGATGTAAGAATGGTGACTATTGATCAACTTTCGTTCGTTGGCCCTGACTTGACCATCAACCCAATGACCTCCCTAAATGGGTATTATATGCAGTCGATATCACCCCTGCCACAGGTCGATTATGTGGCGTTATATCCCATGACTTCAACTTCAGATGACTTGGATCCGGTAGTTGACACGGTGATCTCTTTAGTAGGGCTATTGGAGCCTGATATCCTTACCCCTGTTGCAGCCCTGGACATGTGTTCCTTCCAGAGCATTGTTCTTCCATCTAGTGAAGATCTCTTGGAAGCCATGACCGATTTTTGTCCCTTGACATGGTGTCCTTCCAGAGCATTATCCTCTTGGAAGCCATGATCAAGAAGAGTCTACGAGCATAGTTTTCCTCTCTGTGGAAAGCTCATTAAAAAATGAAACAAAGGCCACGAGCATAGTTTTGCCTCTTTGTGGAAAGCTCGTTAAAAAATGAAACAAAGGCTACGAGTATAGTTTTCCTCTCTGTAACAAGCTCATTAAAAAATGAAACAGAAATATAGGGACTCAACCCAGAGCCTTGAGCATAGTTCTTTTCCTATGTCAAGCTCGTTAAAAAATGAAACAGTCACCTCTCCTGTCAAGTAGAGTCTTTCTCCGGATCTCATAGATGCCGAGTAAAGTCTTTCATTAGGTCTCATATTTGAACCTTCATTTCATCCACCCTTATCCTTTTTATCTATCTAGTACAAAAATTGGTGACAAACTCAAAGTTGATGAATGAATTGAAGCTTGGGGGGCATGTCTTCAACATTTGATGATCATTATGGAGTTAAGCCACTAGATTTCAAGCTGGGGGCAGAGTACCGAGTTTAGTATTTGTTCTTTCACATGCTCGTAAAAAAATGAGAATATAACTGAGCAAACTTTTATCTCTTTTTCGGGATCGCATGGATATATGAAAAATGAATTCTCTGGAGTCTTCTTTAATCTCTTTTCAGACTCTCTAAACATGAAAAGATTGTCGAGTGATCTTGCTTCCTTTCACACTTGTTAAAAGGTTTGAAAGGGCGTATTTCAAGTGGTAGTTTATCTCTTTTTCGGCCTCGTGAGACTAAAATTATGAAAAAGGACAACCTCAAAGTCTCCTTTAATTTATTTTCAGACTCTCTAAACATGAAAAATCACCGATTTTACCTTCTCGGGACTCGTTAAAAAAAATCATACATTGAAGGGCCCATATGGGACCGAACCCTTACTTCTTCCAGTTCGTTAAAAAAAGGAAGAGGGAATTACCGAAGGTGAGTTATATCGAGCATGTGTTACGCTCCTCGAGCTCGTTAAATTAAAAATAGGTACTCGTCTATCTGGATGGGGGGGGAATTGAAGGAAGAAAGCCAATCATTTTTTGAAAACATTACAAGTCACTCTTACGGTCGCCCTTGAACACGACCCTTTTTATTTACATACATTTTAATCTGCTAAACCTCTGCACTGAACCAATCTTCTGAGTTTCTTTACTCCTTTGGGTCACCCGACGAAAGTCATAGTATCCACTGCATCATCATGTTTTGGTCCATGTCATGTTTTTGTTGTTGTTCCTCAATGTTCAAGGGAAGTATCTGCCTTGAGATTCAACCACCAAAAATATCCTGTTTCAATACCCATGTCAGTCCATGTTCATTTGATCTACCAAATTACATCTCTGTGTCAGTTTCATGTCATTTATGGGGGATACATCAAGGCCCTCCTGCGATGAGTCTGTTCCTATCGACTTCAACACATTATCCAAGAACTAGACCTAGAAACCAGTTAGTACCTTGGGACCTGCATGCCTTAATGGTAGGATTCTTTGCTTCCAATAGTGGGTTTACATCATTGACCCATGATCGAATGATTCCATGGATGTTCGACTTCATCTCATTTGTTCACATTCATTGGAATGTACTAGGGTACCTTGGGAATCATTGACATCAATGGTGATTTTCCCTATGCATGTTAACGATTTACCTCATCGACCGGTAATCAAGTGGTTTCTGCCATGTTCGACATCAGAACATATATTCACATGGTTAGACTCGTACCACATCGGGATCGGTAACAAGACCCTAGGTTGAGTAATCACTCTAATATGTACTTTGCCCAGGTTGTGACGGAATGTCTCTTGAATATTGACACATATATTGTTACATAGATCCAATTTGTATTGGTCTGTGGTTATGTCTTGTCGTTTCATAGATCCACTGTGTATTTTTTGTGGCTACGATCAGTTCATGTCATGGGAACATAGATCCACATTGTATATTTGGTGGCTATACCTTTTTTTCAATATAATTATGGATCCACAATGTATCTTATGGCGGCCATACCTTGCAAGTCTTTATCACCCAAGCATAGGTATGCCTGCCTTGGGTTTGAAACATGTCATAATATTTGTTTGATGGTTGTATGCAGCTTCTACCAGGTTCTTCGCGTCCATAACCTTGCTCGAAAAAGTCTACAAAGTACTCCAGTCATCAGTTTCCCTCTTCTAACTTTGTGCTTTGGGGGGCAATCTGTTACACACAAAAATTACTCACTTCAATGATGATCTATTTTCGTCATTACAAGTGTCGCAAGTGTCACTTTTTATCCATAAGTGTCGTAGACATCATACAATCATCTTTCCCATGTCACATCTTGAATGACATCACAAGGACACTTGAGACACCCTCAAAGACTGGTTTAAGAAGGAGAAATCCAGGGATGATTTTAGGGGCTAAATTTCGCTCATGGGCTAATTTTCCATGGTTTTTACAAAAACGAGATTCGCTATTTTAAAAAAGATTTGCCCAAATTCTATAGGATAAAATTATTTTACCTTAAAAATCGCCAAAATTTTATAAAAACTATATAAAATCCTTAGAAATTTGAATAATTTTACAAAAATATCATCAATCATTTATAGTTGGCATATGAAGGATTAGTAAGATTCACCAAGGTTTCTAAATTTTAAAATAAATTTCAATCCTTAAAATCATCCCTGGAGAAATCATTTGATGAGGAGTACAAAGCATTTGCCATGGAAAAAACCACTCAAAAATGATTTTTGAAGGGAAACGCTCCCCTACCCACTATCAGGGAGTTCCAATGCTCCCTACCTCTCTTTGGGGGAGCGTTGTAACACTCAAGACAACATTCTGGGGGAGCGTTGGGCGTTTTTGAAGGAATTTTGGGCAGCGCTCCCCTTCCCACTATCAGGGAGTGCCAACACTTTGTACCCTCCTTTGGGGGAGCGTTGAAACGCTCTATTCACCCTTTTGGGGGAGCACTGGCCTGTTTGAGAAAATTTTGGGTTGTTGAGGAAAATCAAGGAAAAATCCCCTTCATCTTGGAAGTCATTTGGATTCAAATTTGAGGTCAAGGCTGGATCTTAGGGAGGATCCATAACTAAAGGAGAAATATCCTCAACCTATCCCAATAATCTCTAAGGTGGTTGGGTCTCTCCAAGCTTATATAAGGAGGCCTTCTCATGGTAAAAGTAGATGGAGAAATAGGAAGGCATCAAACTTATGATCTCATAAGGAAGATATCAGTGAAGTTACAAGAATTCTGTTGGTGGATCTTTTGAGAAAGGGGTCTAAAAAAAGATAGCTTGGTGAAGCTGTTGCATCTACATCTATGGTTGTAAGCACTTTTCTTTGTTTTCATTAATATAAATATGTGCTTGGCCTGTTTCCTTTAAGTTTGTGTATGTTTCATAAACTCGTTTCTTTTGATAGATCTATTATGAAGCTAATCATGGTAGAGTAGGAAGTATGTTTCGTTTTTGTTTCTCATTGTATTGCAGGACCTTCTGAAGAACTTGGAGATCAAGATCAGCCTAGATCGAGCAAGGACAAACGTCGGTAAAGGTATTTACCTTTCTTTCTTATTCTTCCTTGAATAGTTTAGCTTCATGAAAATGAATGTGAGTGTCCACATTAGCACATTTTTGTCTTGGTTATAGGGGTCTAGTATCCAACAAGAAATCCACTTGTCCACAGGGAGATTTTCCTATAACACATCCTATACGGTGTCTTGGAAATTGGCTCTGCACTAGGTTTTAGCTCAATGGAAAAATCAATATCCTCAAACTCTGACAATACTAGATACTGATCCATGGAGGGTCCTTCCCTTCATTGACTGCTTCCACTACAGGTAATCGAAAACCTTTCCTCATGCAACATTTAACCTTCATGGTCGAGATAAAGCATAGATAAACCTTCCTTTGTACATTGTGGATCTCTATTGACCTTCCTTCATTGTCAACAAGAATCACCCTTTTTGCAAAACAATATACCATAGCTCGATGGGATTCTAACCATTCCATCCCAATGATTAGCTCATACATCCCTAGAGGAGTGACATAAACCTTCAACCTAGTAGTACACACTCCCAGGTCTACTATAAAATTATTGCTGGTAGGAACTACTACTTTTCCCCCCCATGAAGCCATCTTGACTTTTTTATTCGTCGTGCGCGTACGTTGCCAACCCACATTTTTATATTGCACAACGTGAAATGAAACTATCTGTAGCACTAGAATCAAATAAAATTTTAACATTAACATGATTTAGCATACCCGATGTCTCCACCATATTGGATTGATGCTTTGTCTGGCGGTTATTAACCGCTGCATAAATATGGTGGCTACTTCTCTCTCTTCTCATCAAGGCCTTTCCTTCTCTATGCACAAATCCTGATTGTGACTCTAGACAGTCATGCTGATAATGAGTTCCTTCGCACCCACAATAAGTAACACGGAGTGGAACCTGGTTGCTTCTCTGTGACAGCCTCTAAAATGAGTTCCTTCCCCTATATCTCCTACCCCTACTTGTTGCTCCCTGTGAAGGCTATGGACCTACCTACGTTTTTGGTGATGAGTGGGATGTTGCACTTGATTCCATTGAAATACCTATTGTAACTTCTCTAGGTGCAAATCTATTTCCATAAGGAGGTCTCCTATAGCTTCCTACCCTAGAGAAAGTCCTAGGGGCCTTCCCCACAAATCTAGGATGTTGTGGAATGGTTGATCTCATACCTTTGTTTAAGATCATATGCTCCTCCATGTAATGAACATTTTCAACTGCTTCAACTACTGACAATGGTTTCCACATTTGCACCATGTCCCTTATCTTAGGGTTTATATCGTACATACAATTTTATGCTTGTCGTTGATCAGTATCCATGTATGAGACATATTTTACTAACTCCATGAACCTGATCTCGTACTCTTCTGGAGACATGTTTCTCTGAATTAGGGAATGAAATGCTCCTACCTATTGTTCCTCATAGTAAGTAGGAAAATATTTCCTCCGGAACCTCTCCTCAAAAAGCTCCCACGAGACGGTGTCTAGATTAAGGTGCAACTACCTCTCCATATTACCCTACTAGTTCAAGACACTGTCCCTCAACTGAAATATCACTATCTTCGCCTTTGATGTGGAAGAATAGTCTCTTAAGGTGAAACTCACTTGCACGACCCCCAACAATCTTTGGGAGTTTGATTTTTTGTAGTTCTCTAGTGATGTCCCCTAGTGGAGGCCCTCCCTCTAAGTCCCTTGATGCCTTAGAGATACCCACTCTAGAAGGTGGGGGTTCTACTTCGACCTCTATTGATTGGCATCCCTTTAATGCCTCATTAATAACCTCTAAGGAGTGTAAAATGAGAGCTAATCTAGGCAATGGTGGTGACAGCGCCAACGTTGTTGGTCCTTGCGACGATGCCCCTGAACCTTGATTTCCCCGATTCCTAACCATATTGAATAAATGAATCTCCATCCAACCAAAATCTTATTAGAAATTGGTTTAAGGAATTCAACGTTTTACTCAAACTTATACATTCAAACATAGGGTTAGGCGTAAGTTCTTTATACTTGTCTATAAAAAGACATTACTCCTATAAGGTAAGTGGCTAAAGGTTAGGGTTAAAGCATCCAATCTTAGTAAATGTTTACTTGTAAGCAATAACTCTCTCTCCTTACAAGCTATGTTTGTGTTGCGAGGTACTCGTCAATTACCCTAACTTGCCTAATTAACAAGTGTCTAACCCTTCTAGTAAGTTGATTAAATTATTGACTAGAAAACATAGATTGCTTAGATGTGTGTAACAACTTTCAATGGGATTTATTCCTTGATCAATGAACCATAAATGTGCTTGAAGTGCTAGACAATGAGGGTTTTATCAATGTTCTTTTCTCAAAATGGGACAATCAATTAAATTAAATTCATGCTAAAAAATCAATTCAAGTTAACCAAGTGTGAGATAACAATACATCGGTTACTTGATACTTAGAGCTGTAAATTGCAAATTTAAGTGGCTCGATGTGAGGAATTATGAACTAGAAGAGGAATTGGTGACCCAAAAGGTGAACTTTTACACAAGAATATGCAAATTATATTACCAACTTTTTTAAGTGAAGTTCCAACGAGTCATTCCTAGTCTTTAAACAGGTTGTGAAAGATCACTAACAAATTCTAGCTTAATATTCGATTAAACACTAAATTCATGAACTATCTTGATTCTCAACATGAAATCTATAGTGAAAATCAATTCAGATTTGTGAAAATGGAGAATGATATTTGCTTAAGGTTTTAATAAATCATTTTTAATCTTGTTTGTGAAACATGTGTTGAAAAAAATGTTATTTTAAATTTAAATTTAAATTTAAATGTTTGTGAACCATATTATTATTTTAAATTGTTATTATTATTATTTTTTATAATAAATAAATTAAAATAACAATGTATAATAAGAAAATAAACTAAATACCAATTTAAAATAAACTAAATAAAATAATAAATAAAAATTAAAAAATATATATTTGAATAGGAGTAGGCATCGTGGGACCTCGCATGAGGCCCACATGCCTCCCACTCCCTCACTCACCTAACCTAGATCTCATCATGCCTCTTCACAAACCCCACCCCTATGCTCACGCTTCTCATTATTCCTCGGCTAGGATTCTCTACCTCTGCACATGGTAAGGGTTGCATATTCACAAGATCAAATAAACATCGTTGCGTCAATGCTTTCTCTGAAATTCTCATTACAATTCTAGTCTAGTAGCTCTACTGCAGTTTTGTTCTTGCAGTTCGTTGGACAACGCCATGGTTTCAAGTTCAACCGCTAGGATGGATTCCCTCTTTCCTCTGCTTGGTTCGGGATAAGGGAAACAACCTAGATTCTAGGTTGGCCGCTTGAAAGGTGCAGCCATGGCTGCTCGACATACCTGCCTCAATGGTTTTCTCTCCATGGATTGGGTTGTAGCATGATATTTTCCCCCCCTGTGGGATCCTCCTTAGTGTTGTAGTGTGAGCGTTGCTCATTTTGACTTATCTCTCGCTATATGTGGTGTATGTCTATGTCTTGGCCTCGGGTTATTGAATACAAATGAATTTTAATGTAGATTGGCCTTAAAGGCCAATATATTGCGTAGTGAAACTATGCCCTCATAGCCTCCTCTCTTGGTTCTTGGCGCTTGGTCTCGGCCCTTGTCGACTCTCCTCTTGGTGCCTAGTGTGTACACTTGATTATTGGTGTTGTTGATTGCTTGAGTACTCAGTCCAAAACTTGGAGATTGAACTTGTGGAACCTTGGGGTGGTGGCCCTCGATCCTATGTGTAGTGTAAGAAGTATGCTCCTGGTGGTCTTTCTACTCTTCGCTTTGTGTAATGGTGTTGATCCATGATTCTGGATCGACACTTGGTTGTACTCTTGGTGTGGAAATTTGGAACCTATGAATGTTATCCTAATATGGATATCCCGATTGATGCGTCCTGCAGTTCAAAACCAACAGGTTCAATGTTTGATTCTCATGGTGGTCCATTGGAACAATATTTTGAATCATGGTCTTATTTTTTTTTATTGTTCTTTATATTTTTATTATTATGTTTTTAGGTTTATGATTAGAAGGAACCTAGGTTCAAATCCATTCTTGGCTCTCTCTCTCTCTCTCTCTCTCTCTATATATATATATATATATATATATTCTATTTGTGTTTTGGCATCTAACCCTTATTCATGATGTTTATGGATAAATTCGTGAGTGCGGACACAGACCAATCTCCCCAAGATCCACCTGGATCTGGAACAAACCGTAACAGAATACTACTCTTTCCCTAGATCTAACTATTGAATGAACTAAGAGAAATAGATGGTGTTCATACC
>ML782175.1:327470-373839 GCA_009831015.1 Picea engelmannii
GAGAGAGAGAGAGAGAGAGAGAGAGAGAGAGATGGGGACATATTGTGTAAACAATAACACATGTGCATTCCTGTTACTAAAAACACACATGCTTTAGAAACACATGCGTGTTCCTAAAGCGTGCACACTATTTTCATTTAATATTTTTTTAAGGAATGTGTGTGTGTTACTGAACACATGTTTCTCAAGAATGCATGCAAATTCCCAAATAATCTGAATTTTCAAGTCTATGTGGCGATTCAGTGAGTATCAAAGCTATAGGATTAAAAACACATGCGTTCTCCTAGAAATTTACATGTGTTCCTGTAGGTGCACATTCTTTCTCACCCCATTGTTACTTTATCATCCACCAACTTTGTGCACTCACTGATGCCCTAGATGATATAGGAAAATCATGTTGGAATTAGATTGGGACCATGTACTTTATAAAGTTCCAACCAACCCTATTTGTCAAAGTCGATTGGAACCATTTAATTTACATAGTTTTAATCTAATATAACTTTCATAATTAGGGTATATTGGGACCATCTAATTTACATGATTCCAAAATCTTCAATTACATGGTTCCAACTTGTCTTATATATCATTAATAGGGAAAAAATTATATGGTTCCAATTTACCCAATGAATTTGTTTCAAGTGATCATATCTATCATAGGTAAGGTAAGATAGAACTTTGTAATTTACATGATTCCAACATGCCTTATGTGTGATATATAGGGTATGTTGGAACAATATAATTTACATGGACCCAAATTTCTTTGATTATAGTTCTATCATGCCTTCTGAAACCATGTAATTTAAATAACTCCAACTTTCCCAAAATGTTATAAATAAGGTGAGTTGGCACCATATATTTTACATGGTTCCAACCTACTTGATTGCATGGTTCTATTTTTTACTACATAACTTACATGGTTACAGTCTACCCTTTCTATTACTTCAAGGTTTTGGGAATGGGGTGGATAAAATTTGTTTCCATGTGTTGATGAAAAGGAGAGAGAGAATTATCCATAATCACTTAGCCTATGGCCAATGCTATTCACCAAAATTAATTCATTTCAAGTTCTTAGTATCTACATATTAAAATATTTTTACTGTGTGTTGACATGCTGAAATGGCCCATTCAATTAGATGAGGGAAAATGCTCAATGGTAGGTCCCAATTATCCCCACTCTCGTTTGAGGTAGTGTTTCTGACCGTATTTTGGCCTATTTACTGATCTAACTAATATACTAACTAAATATGAATCTAAAAACCAGAGGGTCTTAGATGAATTAAAAATAAAAATCCCAGCTGACTAATTCTAAGCTAACATGAGTGATTACAAACCTAATATGTAGATTTTAATCTAGTCTAAACTAATCTATCCTGATCAGGAGCGAGCTAAGAGATGAATATAGTGAAAGATTTGTATTACTTGTATAGAAAAAAATCATATAACAAGGAGTATTAAAGCTTGATAGAATAACCTATTATAACCAAAATAATTGAATGAGAAACTGGATCACAAGGTTGATGTACTCAAAATGAAGAATAATGGGGAGTCATGTAAATACAAGAATGTTAATCAAGAATAAATTCATAAACCAACGTCCATAAACTACAGAAGAAGACATGCATAAAATAGATAAATCACATTCATACACATTAACACCATGATTTTCATAAATGTCTCATGTTCTTTGTTCATCCGAAAGTAATAATACTAGTCATCTTTCAAAAGAACCAAAAGTCATTTCCCGTTTACATTCATCTCACTTATAGAAGGATGGGAGCCCTTCACATTCCTTATCTTCCGAGTGGTCAGGACCCCAAAGAGACACTTTAGTTTCCTTTGCCAATTAGGATATTAACATAATTACACTAAAATGATTTCTCTACAAAATTTCGGTTACAATGAGATTATCAAGAGGGTCCTGACGGTTGCAATTTTGCATCTATAAATGCCTTCCATCTTTTGAAGTATTCGAGTATGGAATCCACCTGATATAGCTACATTCTTTCTAGGTCTGCCTCTTTGTTCCACATGGGAATGATGAATTTTCTCCTCAAGCTTTGTTAAACTCGTTTCACGGAATCCTTTGTCAATGTGATTATTCTAGAGGGCTAGATCAGTCTTATCTCTATAACCTACGCATTGAATTTTCCGACCGTTTCAATGGATTTCAGGCTGAGATTTATTTTGGTATCAACCTCTTCGACCATCGTTTGGGTGGATCAATCCTTATCAATATTATTTAGGTGGTCCATCCCAAGCTATACGAGTATACTTTATGTCGATATCCATATCCCTGTGTTTGATGTAGTGATATTCTCCCAAGTCCTTAGGATATCTGTAATTGTTTCCATTCCTGCATCCAAGAGTCGATGATCTCTGATTCTTCATTCATCTGAGTGCATCGATAGGGAATCTGGGAATTCCTACTACGATTATTTCCATTTTTTGAATCTATTGTAATCTTGTTATAACCCTAATTTTCACCAGACATGCATACCTAGCAGCAGGCCATCTTACTTACTATTTTTGTCAAGCCAATATTGAATAGCTCTTCTTAAAAACCAAAATTTTGAAGATGTATGCACCATGCACCACTATTTCCCTTGTACACACACTTTATGCACCTCTACAACTTGCATACGTACACTAGATGCACCATTACATCCCACATATACTCACAAAAAATTGCAAAAAATAAAAAGTTGCAAGGGGAGAACTAGCGACCATACTGGGGAAACCCCCCCTACGGGATACACTAGGGTTCTAGAGTGTAGGCATAACTAACCTTCTAAAGTATCCTGCTTTTAACAACTATCCTGATAGTACCCCACAATCATATGTAATATGCAAAGTATAGGGACCCGGTAGGCTTAACTTAAACCCCGCATTAGTTGTCGATCCCTTTACACTCCATTGTTTCCCGACTGCAGATCTCCTCCCAAGGCCAATCTGCATTCGCCAAAAGACAAACAAGAAACTACAAGCATGCATTCTATATGTTGATTTATGGGTTAGATATCATAACAAAATATAAATAAATCATAAATATTGAAGATATCATTTGGCGAGACGAAAAAAGTACTTCTTTATATTAATCTCATAGAGTAACTTACAATATGAGATCGACAACTACTCCTTGAACTCAGTTCTGGGCTCCTCTTCATCAAACTCCAATTGCTTCCATGTATCTTTCTAATCTTCAATTCTCTCTAGGGAAATGGCAAGGGTTTGCAATGGAGGAAAAAGGGATGGAATAAGGAATTCTGGCTCAAACTTACAATGTGATGGCAAATAATTGGGGCAAGGGGGAATACTAAAATGGGTAGATTTTCTATGCTATCATGCTTCTTGTTGGAATGGGACCCCAACACCTTCTTTTATATGCCAAAAAGATAGTTATTCGGTTGGGTGACCGACTATGGGTGGTCAATTGGTTAGGAAACTACCCAAAAGCCCGTATCCCCTTGCAACTTTTTATTTTTTGCAATTTTTTGTGAGTATACGCGGGCTGTAATGGTGTCGTTAACATACGTACATGAGCTGTAGAGGTGCAACAAGCATGTGTACGCGAGAAGTAGTGGTGCAAGGCGCGTACATCTTAAAAAAATTGGTTTTTAAGAAGAGTTATTCAGTATTGGCTTGGAAAAAATAGTAAGTAATATGGCCTGCTACTAGGTATGCATGTCTAGTGAAAATTAGGGTTATAACAAAGATTCAAGGGATTTCTAGTATTTTTCATACATTGTTTTCACTTGCGCATTCAATTTAGTTTGTTCATACCTTACCATTAGAATTTTTTTAAGCACACATAATGACTTCTTTTTTATGTCATGAAGTTCCTCATTATTCTCAATGGTCCCCACTTTTATGGTTTCGAGAGAAGTTGTTTGGTTTTGTATTTACTCTGCAACGTTTCTCAAGAGATTGTTGTCTAGATGCATCTTCCTGATTTCCTTTTCACCTATTTTGTTAAAATTTCTCAACTCAACCAACATTCCTTTGAGCTTCGTTACCTCCTCGTCATGTGAGGTTTTGATATTTTCCATCTCACTTGCATGAGAATTTTGGGTGAGGGAGGTTGTTTCACTAAATCTAGCATGTAGATATTTTTCTTGCACCTCGATTTTCCTCTCCAACTCCTCTTCATGGATTTTTTTTGTTTATTGGATTTCCTTCCTATGTTCACTGGACATAGTTTCCTTAATGGTTTCCAGGATCGTTTTAAGCTCAATGACCCTGGATTTTGTAGCATCAAGTACTCATGTGACTTCATGTATCAATACTATGTTCACACCAGTAAAAGAGTTGAGTGTTGAGGCTGCTTGTATCACATTATCTTTCAAATATGGTCCAAATTTCCATTTTATATTCCTTTCGAGAGATTCTTGGCTTACATTGCTTTTTCATCTTTTACTTTCATGGTTTCTCTTCTTGATAGCTCATGTCTTGTGGTTGTAATAGTAATGATTGATGGAGACCACTGCTCCCTCAAAATTGATTCCTTCAGAAGTGAGTGACATAATCCCTAGGATAGAGGCTAATGGGGTTCACTCTTTATCAGGGTGTTAAACAGATCGACATCAGGGATTATAGTGATAATTTCATTGTCATGTGCCAACCTGTCATCTCATACATCGGGAATGTCGACCTTGTTTTTTTATTCTATTCCTCGTTCTTTCCTGGTGTGATCAATGTTGACTGTCCTATGTTTGTTGTTTATCCTTCACTTGTATTGGTTTTCCCTTGAGGCAAGGTCTTTATTCCTGATTTTCTCCAGTGCAACTTGTTTCTCCTCATCCTCCCTTTTCTTCATTTGCTGGTACTTTTATTCAACTTCTTCAACTTTACTTGTCAGTTTAGCTTCTTTATCCCTCTTTTTCTGCTCTTCCTCATTTTGCCTCTCTTTTTCTTTGAGGAGGAGGGCTATGAATTGTACTAGCCTCATTTTCATAGCATTCTCTTCTTCTTTCCTTAGTTGTTGTTGAGCAACATTAGTGGTGAGACTCTCAACTGCTTCCTCAAAACTTAAAGTGCCTCAGAAGATGTCTTCTGAGAATCGAGCCTCATGCATAATTTGTGGCGCCAACCTAATGACTTTCAAGTGTTCGTATACCAAATTTTGGGGGTTTTGTGATTTTTTCTCTCCGAGATAGAGGCACAATTCCTTTAGTATGTTTGATTCCTTTTTGACCTGCTTCTTATTCTGTAAACAGTATGAGCCTATGTGGACGAGAAAAATTGGCAAGTACCTTTTGTTGTTTTATGATAAGTAGGAAGTGGCCCCTTTAGTAATTTATTTATCTAGCCAATAACATTTTCGAAACATATTTGGGCAGCATGTGTGGTGGTCTATTGGCCCCATAGATCCTAAAATAAGTGTAGTGCATTTTCATATACCAGTCCCTGATCTCGTTTAAGGTTTTGGTAGCCCCTAGAGAGATCCTGTGTGGGAAAATGCCAAAGATATATTTGTGTAAGGGGGCAGGGAAATAGTCACATATATCATATAAATATTCCTTGTGGTTGACTTCCCACAATTGGGAACAATACAAATGGATTGGACCTTTTTCTAGGGTCAAGGCCCGACTAATTGCGGGGAATGAATTGGCGGCACACATAAAATCTATGAGACGAGAAAACATGTAGAAGCCATGTTTTTTCATACCTTTGGGATATTGGATATGATTAGAAATATTCAAAGAAATAATGCTCGACGAATTGAATGATTGGCCTTTCTGGACTACTTTGTAAACAATGGGAAACCACTCCATTCTTAAATGGGTGCTAGTTTCCTCACCATAAATTTTTCATATCACGGTATTCAGTATCATGTAGGGGATCTTAAGGTATCATTTTGATACATACTATTCCTCCTTTTTCACTAAAAATTCTTCATCATAGAACTGGTCTTATATTAAGTTCTCGAAGTCTTCATGTTCAATCCTCAATTGGTATAAGAACAACTTATCCAGGGATGTTGTAGGTTCTGGGATCTGATATCTAACTCGAATGTCTTCTTATTTTAGTGATGTGATCGAGAGACCTGAAGTATTGATTATTAGTCTTATATCTTTCTGTAGATACGAAAAAACACCATCTAAATGCATCATTATAAGGAAATAACTCTAGAAGGGAAGATACTATATGAATGTCACTTTTCTGGATATTCCTGAACGTGTCGATGTTTGGGTCATTAGACAAGAACCTTTAATTTTGGAACATATATAGAATCTTATCATAGCTAAGGTAGTGCTCCATTCCATCTTGGTCGTTCGTGTTGGCAATGTTGAACGACTAATGGATTGGAGCTAGAACATGTCTTCTGAAAGTTTGTATTTTTCCCTTTCTGGTCAGTATCCGAGACATTTCATCACCTACGCAAACAAAAAATTCAATAGTTAATGGGGTTGTTTCATAGAAAGAAATTCCAATATCCAAATGATGTGTAGGATACTCACTCAGAAATAGGGGACAATAAGTAATAAAACTAAGAGAACATAAATTCGTGGACACAAAGTTTATTTTACTTAGCTAGTGAGTGGAAAAACCTAGAGTCTTGACGTTGTATAAAAAATTCACAAATTCCCTCCAAACCCTAGTGTAATAAATGAATGTGGTGTGATACAACTTAGACCAGGTTAGGGTAGTACACAATAGAGTAAATGCATGTACGGGTGCTAGAAAGTTATAACCATTGAGGAGTGGGAAAATTGAAAAGGTGGGGTCATCTAGCATCTATCATCGTCAAAAATTGATATCGATAAAAGATGTCGATACAGAAATGGGGAAACCTTCGATGATGATAATTCATAATTGGACTATTTAAATTTAATAACAATGCTTATGTTTTAATGATGACTCATCTAACATTCATCGATATGACCATTGGGAGACAAACTTTTCTTTAATGGTGTTAATGAGATGTTGAGCTAAACATGGGGGAAAGGTACTGTATAAGTGGAGATAGAGGGTGGTGAGGTAGTCAATGATGACCAGGTTTGTCTGGTCCATAGAATGAGTTGATGTGTGGTTGTTAGAAATCTAGGATAGTGTTGTCATCGGTGAAAGGTGGAGGTGAGGAGGTAAATGTGTTATGAAACTTCTGACGATAATAAGATTTCACTGAGAAAGGCTAGTTAGTACTATCTTGCCACATGGAGGTGAGGGACTGGTCTTAGATACAGATTGAGGTGTGGTCCCAAAGTGAACAATAATGTTGATGTGGAGTGGATGTCTGGTTTAGCGGTGCAAGTCTTAATGTGACGTGGAAAGAGAAAAGGGTATGTCGTTCTCGGTAAACATAGATAAGCTCACAAGGGTAATGTTTGGGGGAGATATCAATTTCCGATGAAGAAATAGGTAATAATAGTTTCTCTATTCAAACAAAGGTAACCATGTGTTAAATGCATTTTCTTCTGTAATTTCTTGAACGACTGGGTAAGTAAAAGAGTAGTGCTCTGTAAAGAAAAAAACAGAGTAGTGTGTGCCCCCACCAAGACTGATAGTTTGGGTGGGGTTTTTGTTATTGTCATAACAAATGGAGACTTTCTGGGAAGAACCAGTTATCTATGAGCTCAAGAATAAATTACTTAAACTAGATCAAAGGGGTTTTACCTTTAGATACCTCATAGATTATACAGATCGAGGATCCCACATCAATCATCCCAAGGAAAATTTAGAAGAAAATCCTGTTACCAGTGATATTCTGCATAATTCTAGTGTGTTAATGGGTTCTTATTTCATTCATCAACATTGAAACATAGGATTAACGCCACATAGGAATGATTACTGATCATTATAGACTAAATTATTTTCATCATCTCTCTTTCCTGGCATTTCTTTGCTTCCAGCGAGCGTACATAGCCCCGATGAAGATGCCTTGGTATCATACACTCATGGCCCTATTTCTAGCGAGCATCCATATCCCCCACGGGTTTACTTATACATCCCATGTTTTTAGTAGTGTTTCCAACTTCCTTATGATTATGTTGCTATTCCTTCACTTTTTAGATATATAATTTATGTATTGCTTATGAAACATAAGTAAAGGCAAATGGGAAGTGAGGTGATACAAGAGTTACTTTGATATGCCAATATCAGTCAGTAGTTCATTCTCATGGGTTCATAGATATGAGTCACATATGCATTAGAATTAGGAGAATCATGGGAAGTATCACTGGATTTATGTAGAAGACATGAATGCATGACATTTCAGACAATTTGAGTGGAGCATAGGCACGTGATGAGAGTGGTCACACGTAGTGGAGATAACTAATAGAAACCACTGAAAGCATTGAATCTTTAGGTCAGAAGATTTATATTTTCATAGGTGAACCAATTCCTCTTTTCTATACCACCATCACTTATCAAGATCAATGTTGATCCCAAGGCAACTTGGTTACTTCAAAATGGAAAGGCATCAAAGAACAAGGAACTTACATTAGTCAAAAAATCTAGGGTTCTTTTTGCTAAGGAAAAGTTTGGTCCGTAGTGGAGAACAGTAAGTTATTATAAACTGAAAAGTGAAAAATAAGAATAAAAATGAAACAAAATATTGGAAAAAGAAAATTGGGAGAAAAATGAAAGATGATTGGAGTGAAAATAAAAGAACCCGGGAAAAGAAAACAGAAAAATCCTTACTAGGTACAAGGCTAAATCACCATCAATGATTAGGATAAGTACATTTTGAGGGTTTGTCCATTGACAAGGACATCCTCTTCATATCCCTACAATGTTTTAAGTCTGAAGGTTTCGAGACCTATTTTCTTGTGAATCAGGGAGGGCCCTAACCACAATTTCTAGAATTTTGTGTGTTTTCCGTTTAGTTCATTATCTTTGTCTCATTTGAGAACAAGGTCTCCCTCCTCAAAATATTTATTACCCACAATTGGCTTGTAATTTTTTTTTTATTATTTCTTGATGGTGTGTTAGGTTCATATTACTCTTTCCCTTTCTTCTTCCAATTTTAATAACATGTTTAATCTCTCCTGCATTACTGGGAAAGCCTCCTATGGGGAATATGGGGAAAAATTTAAGGTGGGTAGGAAGGTATGGGTGGCCACAGTGGTTTCTTGTCCATAGACCAGGAAGAAAGGGGAGTTACCAATATATGACTTGGAAGTCACTATGTCAGCCCATAGGGCATTCTAAAGGGCGAGGTGCCAATTTGTTTTATGATCGTTGACACTTTTCTTGAGAATTTTAATGAGGTTATTATTAGTTGATTCTACCAAACCACTCCCTTGTGGGTAATAATTCATTGAATACTTAATCTTGATATTTCGTTCGATAGAAAATTCAGTTAATTTCAGAGAATAAAAATATGTGTCATTATTAAAGACCAATGATTCAGGAATTCCAAATCTGGTGATAATATGAGATTCAAGGAACAAATTCACCTTGTTATCATTGATAGTCTTCAAGGGAATTGCTTCACTCCTCCTAGTGAAATAGTTAGTAGTGGTCAAAATGTATTTGTGCAGTTGGGAAGAGTTAGGATTGATTTCCTTGATTACGTCTAGTCCCCACTGTTAAAAGGGGTGTTCAATGATCACATGTTGTAGGGGAAAGGAATACTTGTTTTCTCTCCCTGTCGGCATTTGGGACTTCTTTCATTTCCTTTCATATGTGTGAGAATCCTTGAATAACATGGGAAAATAATAACCATCTATGAGTATTTTGTGAGCAGTGGTGTCTCCACTATAATGTCCACCAGATAGTCCATCATGAAGTTCAGATAATACCTTTTCTGCATCCCTTATTTCGAGACATCTCATAAAAACACCATCATATTTTTTTTCTGCATAGAATTCCTTGGATGAGATGATATTGAGTAGACTTAATTTTGAGGGCCCTTTTCTTCTTGGGATCTAGATAATTCAGGGCTGACCCATGAGTTAAGTAATATTTCATTTCGTAAAACCATTGGTTTGAGTTGACAGGGATGTAACATATCTCTCTTTCAAACAACTCATGATATTGATACAATGCATATTCATGTAACTCGTGGAATGGTGATTCAACATCCAATTTTCATAATACTCGACCTTTGACTATTTTCACAAGCTTAATCTCCAGGTCATACTCCTATAAAATTGTAATCCAATTTACTCTCTTTTCTTCTAAGACTTTCTATACCAAGGGATTCCTAACAACAGGGTAAGGTACAATGACTTTGGTCTTAGAATTGAGAAATAATGACCTGAAGTGTTTGATGACTTTCAATACAACATAGATTTGTTTATCCACTTATGGGTAGTTTAATTCTTCTCCTTGTATCTCAAAGCTCATAAAAGCCTCGGGGAACTCATCTCCTTCCTAATTTTTCTATGTTAAAACAACTACAAATGTGATTTCAGAAGAGAAGGTGTAGAGGATGAACTCTTGATTGAATTCCTGACTTAACAATGAAAGGGATTGTGCTATGTCTGATTTGATCTTATCAAAATATTATTTTTATTTAGATCTCCATCTGAACTCAACATTCTTTTTTATCATGCCTTGCATGGGTTTTACTACCTTGGAAAAACTGGGGATGAATCATCTTACACAATTTATTCTTTCCATGAATGAATGCATGACCTTTTTTTTTTGAGGGGGAGGAATCTTAGCAATTGCTTTAGTTCTCTCAAGTTCAATTTTCATACCATGCTTGCAAACAATAAAACCTAGCATTTTTCCTTCATCAACAACAGAAAAGGATTTCTTAGGGTTGAGAGAGATGTCATATCTTCTACACCTATTGAATAACTTTTTCAAATGAGTTATGTGGTATTTTATCTCCCTTGAGAATATAGTAACATCATCAATATACACTACAACACTTTCTCCAAGTAGACCCCTGAAGGAGATATCCATGGCCCTCTGGAATGTTGCTTTGGTGTTGATGATACCAAATGGAATATTCATTTAAGGATATGTTCCCCACTTAGTCTGGAAGTTTTTTTTTACTTGATCATCATGGGCCAAAAATACTTGGTTATAACTGGAAAAAAAAACATCTAAAAGGGAGAGAATTTCAGAGCCGAACACACACTACAAAATTTGTTCCATCAGACTCCGAAGGACTCAGGTAATTATCTTTCTCCTAGGCCCTTTTCAGATTATTGAAGTCAATACAAAGGCTTATATCCCCATTCTCTTTCCTTACTAGTACTAATTTGGAAATACACTACGTATGTCTGACTGGGAATATGATCTTGGCATCCAATAGTTTATTCAATTCTGCTTTGACTTGAGGCTAGAGGTTGAGGTGCACCTTCCTCATCTTTTTTTGAATTTTTTTTTTGGGGGGGATTCATAAAAATGTTGTGTTGAATGATATTGGTATCATGCGTCTTGATATATTCATAGGTCTAGGAAAAAATATCTTTGTATTCCTTAAATAATTTTATGTAAGATTTCTTTTCTTTAGGAGAGAAATTTCTTCCAAGATTAAAGTTTTGCGGAGTGGTATTTATTCCCAATTTTACCACTTCAAACTGCATGGATGAACTATTGATTTTGCAGTTGATGATTTTATTGAATTTGTCCTGGAGATCATAGAGTTTATCCAATGTCACTACATTCCTGAGGATACTGTATGTCGAACCTAATGGGTTGTTTGATTGAGTTGGATGAATGGTTTCTGGATTCACCATTTGGTCGTGTTGGCCTTCATCTATAATAGAATCTTTTAAATTATATTTTAGATGTAAGAAGTTGATAAGTCATTGGTCATCATCAAATACTCTCCAGTTAGTGACATTTTCGGGAATATAAGGCCTATACAAAAGTTCAATAGAGAAAGTATCAGGCATCAATCCATCTGAGGGTATTAACCCAGACTCCACATTGGCCAGCAAATCACTGTCATCATTAAGTGAGTGAGGTATTGAACTAATTAAAAGAAGCAAAGGATTTGATAAGTTCCCAAACCTCAAGTTGATAATGTTTCAAATTCCTTGAAACACAATGAATGGTGTTCCTTACTTGTTTTATGATAATTTCAAAATCACCAAATACATTGATTTTCTCATCTTTCAAGTCTATTTCCTTTCTTAATCCTTGCAATAAGTCATCGTATTCGATAGTATTATTTATGAATGTAAATTATAGTATGCATGCGATAATGTTTTTCTTCCTATCAGATCTTTCAATATGCAACTAGTGCCTGCACCTTCTAAAAATTTGGATCCATAAAAAAATAGTGTCCACATGTTAGGATCTTCTTTCTTTGTTACAATATTTTATTTTACATTTTCATATTTTTGTTTGTTTGTTTTGGTTGGGTTATTAGAGTTAACCATCATTTCTAATATGTCCCTAGAAACTATGTTAGGTTGTACATTAGAAGAATCATTAGTCATATCTATTATATTACAATTGGGATCGACAATCTGGGTGCAATGAAGGATTCCAGATTGTGAATTAGATTATGAAAGAGATGATGTTTCATCTGTAAAATTCCCAAAAAAATGTTTCATATGAATAATTACGAAAAATTGAGTTGTTAAAAATTACCGGTTCATTTGGGTAGCTCAGATCAATAACAACGTGTTTCATATACCTTTCCTTGTCAATTCTGAACTGATTCATTTTAGCATTATAAGGGAGCCATAAATGAGACCAATCAGTAGCAAAGTATCCATTCAACATAGATGACCAATCCAAACTTAAAAGCATGACATAGTTGTCATGTATGTCTACTACTATTATATCAATAGTTTGATGAACTTTTGGGTTAGCAGACATCATGATCAAGACTTTTTTCAATTCCCCAATAACTTTAACTCTGGTTTTGTCTGACTAAATAATTTGAATTTCATATGGTTCAGGTCTTACATTAAGATTCTCACAGACCTTTAGGGGCATGACATTTGATGAGGTTCTTGAGTCTACCATGCAGTTATGGACATTCCTATTAAATATTTCAAAATTAATGAGGAAAGGCAGGGTTATAGACCTGGATCTCTATTCGGTTAAGGACACATTTGTCACTACTTGAATTTTATTTGGAGTTTTATTGCTAGACTAAATTACCTTGGTTGGTTGTTCCCTTATTAGTTCCATCAATAATTTATTTTTTGCCAGAGGAATATTTCCCTTGCAAATTTTTAATATTTTTTTCATGAATTTGTGGAATCTTCATAAGCTCAAACAAGGAAATGTTAGATTTAGTCTTGTTCAGATCTTCTAGGAATCATATTCCAACCTGTATAGGGGTGTGGGCGAAGCATTGGGTTTTGGTTTTTGATCAATCGTTTTAGTGTTGGAAGATGTGGTTTTGGAGGGATTGAGAGTAGTATTGGTCATAGAATATGATTGTTTGGTAATGGGTGTGTTGGGAAAGGTTGGATTTGTTGATTAAGGTTGGTTGTCATTGATGTCAACCCTTGAAGAAAGCCCCACAACAAAAAGGTTTGGGTAATGGACCCAAGATTGTTTGATGAAAATATGAATCATTATTGTCTTGTCATGGTTGATAAGAAGTAAAGATGGATGAACTACAAAGTGGTCCCCTTATGGTGAAATCCCTCATGGGAAGACACTTTATGGAGTAAGAGAACCCATACTTAATCGTGGAATAATGAGATGAAGGAAAATGAATTTGTCAAGTAAAATATCCTAGATGGATAGTTCTTGTCATTCCATTTCCGGTGGTATGTGGAACGTCACATAACTCCTCACGGTTAGAGAGTTATGTCCATGAGAAGTTGGAGACCCCATGTTTGGGTAATGGACCCAAGTTTGTTTGATGGATAACGGTATGAATTATGATATATTTTAAGATAATAATATTCTATATGGATAGTACATGTCATTCCATTTTTGGTGGTATGTGGAACATCACATAACTCCTCACAGTTTGAGAGTTATGGCCTTACGAAGTTGGAGGACTCTCATATGTCATCTAGAAGCCCCAAAAGGTCAAAGTAGTCAAAGTGGTTTAAGAGATTTTAAAAGGTAAATAATAAAGTGAATTAATGAGTGTATTATAATTCAAATTGAATACAAAATAAATTATTTCAATAATAAATTTAATGGAGAATTTAGAAGTGGGTTAACCCTAAATTAAAGAAAGTGGGGCCAAGTGACCTAGAAGATGTTTTTAAGGAAGCTACTTGGAGAGTATAAATAAGAGGAAAGGCTCTCTAATTTTAATCACACCTGATCATATTGAATACCTATAGGTATCTGAGGTAACCAAGGATATTTAATACAAAATTATAAGGGAAGGTGAAGAAAAGAAGGACGAAATGCAAGGAAGGATAAAGTCTTTTGATGGTGCTTTCTAAGGTATGTTATTTACAGGTCATCCCACCATTTTTTCTATAAATTTTTTTCTATAATGATTCATACCGTGAAATTGCTATTCCATTGAGAAAACATATCCAAGTATCTTTGGTAAAAAATTCATCTTGTGGGTCATTTTATTTTTGGAGTTACACTCCATGGAAAATAAGGTTTGTGGCTAGTCCTGAAACTAGTCAAAAGCAGGTGTTTTGGGTAAAAATGTCATAACTTCTTCATAATAGATCCAAATTTAGGGAAACCAAATGTGTTGGTTAGGTTACAATATGTAGTATTCTTTGTAACAGTTTAATATTAATTCAACAACTATTCCGTGTGAGGCATGCTCTACAAGGTCGCTCTCTAAAATACGCTAGAATTCAACAAGGTATGCCATTTTTTCTATAAATCATTTTTGAGAGTTTCCAAGTAGTGAAACCTAGAGGAATTGCATAAAGTACACTGAAGAACATTGTGTATCAGTTTTAGATATTTATACATTACAGGTACAAAGTTATGATTACTTCAAGTTAGGGTTGTTGACTAATCCAAAACTAGGCATGTGAGACTAAAAAAAAGTTTGATAAAAATGGTAGTCTCTTGTTGTTGAAGTTAAGGAAGGTTTGAAGGAATGTGATCATATACAACGGGTCTATTAAAGAGCTACAAATTAGATTTGGATGATGAAATTGATGAGGTCTTTTGGTTGAGGTACATGTTGAGTACATGGTTGAGACAAGTAGTTGATGAGTTGGCACATACATGAGGTGTATAGTTGATGATGTTGGTACATATTGATGATTCATAGTTGATGAGTAGTTTACACATGATTGGTACATACTTGGTACATGGCTGGATTCACTTGTTTATGGTACAGGTTGATTACAGGTTATTTGGTACAGGTTGGTGCATGATTGATGCACTTGTTTATGGTACAGGTTGATTACAGGTTGAGGTACATGTTGATGCATGGTTCAGATTTATTGGTACATGTTTATAGTGGTATATATCACAATGATAGGTTGAAAGTGGTTCTATCATTCTTCTTCTACTTCAGGGTGGCGGGACGGGGCAAGGACAGGTGGTTGTAGCCACCTTTCGATTGTAGCTGGAGAACATAGGTGGTTGTAGTCTCCTTCTGGTTGTAGCCAGAGAATTGGGGAGTTCGAGCTTCCCTCAGGTTGTAGCCTGAGAAACTAGGGAGTTGGAGCCTCCTTCCAGTTGCAGCTAGAAAACAAAGGAAGTTGGTGCTTCCAATGAATGTAATTCTTCAATACATATAAGAAAAAACATTCTGTGGTTTTCTCCCAATTTGGGTTTCCACGTAAAACACTGGTGTACTGTGTATGTGTATGTTTGTTCATTTGTTCATTTCTTATTTACTATGTAGTTATTGGATGATAATGCTTCATTGATATAACACTTGGATTATATGGTTAAAAAGGATTAAATTGCTCTATTACTAATTCACCCCCCCCCTCTCAGTAATCCAACAATTGGTATCGGAGCAGGTTCCTTCAGAAATTAGTTTAATCATTGAAAGGTAGATCATGGAGAGTACCAACTCCTATAAAAATGGAATACCACAGTTTGATGGACATAAGTATGCTTTTTGGAGCATAAGGATGAGGACATATATATAGGCACAAGGATTTCATGTTTGGCAATCAATTGTAGATGGAAACACAGCACCAGTAGTTCCACCAACAAATGAAAAAGCAGTAAAACTCGGTGAGAATAATTCCAAAGCCACAAATGCACTTTTGAATGGTCTTAGTGATATGGTATTCACCAAAGTTGCACACTGTAAATCTGCTAAAGATATTTGGGACAAGATTCAAAATATTTATGAAGGAGATACAAAAGTCAAAGAAACAAAAATTTAGACTTACAGAGGTCAGTTGGAACAATTAAAAATGAAGGAAGATGAAGATATCACAACCTACTTCTTACGAGTCGATGAAACAATGAATGCAATCATAGGATTGGGAGAAGAAATTGAAGAATATGTAATTTTTCAAAATATACTAATATCTCTTCCTATGAGATTCAAACCTAAGATATCAGCATTAGAAGAAAGATCAGATATGGACTCAATAAGCATGGATGAACTACATGGAATCTCCATAGCATATGAAATGAGAACTGGGTAGGAAAATCCAGATGTAAAAGAAGCAAACTTCAAGGCATCCAAAAGATTAAAGAAAAAGAAAAAGGAACAAGAAGAATATAGAAGCAACAGTGACACCTCAGAAGATGATGAAGAAGTGGCCAACTTCATCAAAAGACTGAACAAGGGAACCAATGGTAGGTATAGAGGTAAGATCCCTTTAATTTGTTTTAATTTTGATGGTATTGGTCATTTTGCTAACAAATTTCTTCATAAGAAAAAGAGAAATGATGAAGGTTACTCAAAAGGAAAGAAAACATATAAAGGAAAAAGAACTACAAAGAAATTTTTCAAGAAAATCTTATACACCAAAGAAGACATATCATCATCAGATGAAGATGAAGTCAGTGACAATGAGATAGGAAGAGTTCTATTCATGGTAGTAAAAGACTCTGACAAAGAAGACACCGAAGAAGAATATGAAGAAGTCCAAGAAAAATGTGAAGAATTTGAAGAAGAAATTTAAGAGGCAGAAGTTGACTATCGAGAAGAATTAATGTGTGCCACAAAATTTATCAGAATAGAAAATAAGAAAAACAAGAAACTACAAGCAGAACTAGACAAGAAAAAGGACACTCAAGAACTAGAACAAATGATCACAAAATTGAAGGTTCAAATAGAAGAAGATAAAATAATTGAAGAAGCACTCAAAGAACAACTAGAAGAAAAGGATAAGATCGTTTGAAACATGGAAGCAAAGGTTGTCACACTAAGAAAGGATATTCAAAATAAAAATATGAAGAGTAGCTCAAAAGTTCTGGATGAAATTATCAACAGTAAAAAATCTCATCTTGAGAAGTCCGGACTTGGATACAATCAAATAGAAAAGGGATCAAGCACCAAAACAACGGAGAAAGAAACAAATCCAAAGATCTATGTAGAAACAATCAAAGAGGATAGGAAGATTACAGGGACACTCCTCCACCAAGAAGATTCAAATTTCAGAATCAACAACATACAAATAGGCCTCAAGAAAAACAAGAATTCATAAGAGCACCTCCTTTCAAAAGATCTTCAACTCCCAGGTATCAAACTATATTTTTTGGTTTATGTTATGCATGTAATAATTTTGTACATAAAGCTGTGAATTGCAAAGCTAACAACAGGAACAGTAACAACTTTGAGAGTTATATACAAAGGGATTATTCAAGGAGACCTAGTGACACACAAAGAAGAAGTTACAACAGGTTTGAATCTTTGAGCACTGAAGTGGAATGTTACAAATGTAACAATTTTGGACACATGGCCAAGGATTGCAGAATGATAGTCCCTCCTAAATAACCTCAACATAATAACAACAGTCACAGACAAGAACCTCAGAAAATGACATGCATAAGAAAGCAAGATTAGTATAACAATGAAGAAGGCACAGTATCTCTACAAGCTAAGCAGAAGAAACACGGTTGGTATGTTGACAATGGATATTCAAAACACATGACAGGTGATAAAGAAAAAATTCTTACATTACGAAAAGAAAAAAATGGATCAGTCTCCTTCGGAAATGATAATTCATCCAAAATCATTAGAGAAGGCACAGTCTGAATTGGGAACAAGAATGAAAAGGCACAAAATGTTATACTGGTAGAAGATATGAAAGATAATATTCGAAGTGTGAATCAAATGTGTGACCAAGGTCATAAACTTATTTTCGATTGAGAAAAGTGTGAGATAAGAAAAGAAGGTTCTGGAAAATTGGTCGGTACAACTGCAAGAACTTCAAACAACATATATGTGTTAAGTGAAATTGGAAATGAAAAGTGTTGTCTAGGAAAGGAAGATGAAAGTTGGCTATGGCATAGAAGAATGGGTCTCATGCATTTTGATAACCTTGTCAAAGTCAAAAAAAGAGAAGAAGTCAAAGAAATGCCCCAGATCACGAAACCAACCAACACTTTATGCAAGCATTGTCAACAAGGAAAACAAACAAAGACCAGGTTCAAATCAAAGGAATATTCAACAATAAGACGACTGAAAATTGTGCACACTGATCTAGTTGGACCAACTACAACAAAGGGCTTAAAAGGTCAAAAATACTTTATGTTATTAGTTGATGATTATACAAGAATGATTGCATTTTGCTTTCTCAAGAACAAGTCAGAAGCTTTTTAAAACTTCAAGATCTACAAGGAAATGGTTGAAAATGAGATGGATTCAAGAATCAAATGTTTGAGATATGATAATGGAGGAGAGTTCACTTCAAAGTAATTTATGGACTACTATAGCAGTCATGGAATAAAAAGGCAATTCTCAATTGCTAGGACACCTCAACAGAATGGAGTTGTTGAAAGAAAGAACAGGACAATAAAATAAATGGCTCGAACAATGCTAATGGATTCCAAATTTACAGATATATTTTGGACACAGGCAGTGCATACAAAAGTTCACATTCAAAAAAGAGTAATGCTCAGAAACAACACTGATAAAAATCCCTACGAGCTATGGAAAGGAAGACCAACAAATGTGAAGCACTTCAGAGCTTTTGGAAGCAAATGCTACATCAAAATAGAAGATGACAGAATGGGAAAGTTTGACTCTCATGTGGACAAAGGAATACTTGTTGGTTACTCAAGTACAAGGAAAGCATACAAGTGTTACAATCTAAAATTGAACAAAGTTGTGGAAAGCATCAACGTAACAATTGATGAAACAGGCTGACCAGAATCAAAGGAACAAGAAAACAAATCAATGGAACATCTTTTTGAAGAAGAAGATGAAAAAGAAGTAGAAGAGGAAGATGAATATGAAGAGAATCTGAGAGAAGCAGAAGATCAAGTTCAAAAAGTATCTCCAAAGATACCTAGCAAACGAGTACAAAAGAATCATCCTTTAGATCAGATTATTGGAAACAAAGATGCATGAGTTGAGACTAGAAGAAAAATGCGTTCACCAAAACAAACACACCTAGCACTCTTATCTACAATTGAACCAATTTTTTTTGAAAAAGCCATCAAGGATGAATTTTGGAATAAGTCCATGGATGAAGAATTGGATCAAATAGAGAAAAATGACACTTGGGAATTGGTTCCAACACCAAAGAATAAGAATGTGATCAGCACAAAATGAGTTTTCAGGAATAAATTGAATGAAGATGGACATTTTACAAGGAACAAAGATAGATTGGTATGTAAAGGATATGCACAGATTGAAGGAATCGAATTTGAAGAGACATTTGCCCCAGTTGCCAGAATGGAAGCAATCCATTTAATTTTAGCTTATGCATGCTCCAAAAATGTTAAAGTATATCAGATGGACATAAAATCATCTTTTCTGAATGGGGAACTGGAAGAATAATTCTACATTGAACAACCAGAAGGATTTCAGTTGTCAAAGAACACAGACTATGTATGTAAATTAAAGAAGGCCTTGTATGGTCTAAAACAGGCTCCCAGAGCATGGTAATCTAGACTGGATAAGTATCTGTAGTAGGAAGGGTTCAGAAAAGGAAGTGCAAACAACAACCTCTACATCAAGGTAAGTCAAGGTAATATTTTATTAATTGAAGTTTATGTTGATGATATTATTTTTGGTAGTGATGATGACAGGTTAAGAAAGAAATTTGCAAAAGACATGAAGAATGAATTTGAAATGTCATTACTTAGAGAACTATCCTTATTTCTGGGATTTTCGATACGTCAAAGAAACCAAGGGATTTTTATTTCTCAAACCAAGTATATCAGATAAATGCTAAAGAGGTTCGGAATGGAATATTGCAAACCAGTTATCACTCCCCTGCAAACCAGTTGTAAGTTGAGAAAAGATGATGATTCAAACTCTACAGATCAGAGGCAATACAGGTCAATGATTGACAACCTACTATATCTGACATCATCTAGACCAGATGTAATGCAAACAGTTGAAAGGTGGTATGATTTCAAGCAGCACCAAAGGAATCACACGTATTAGCAGTAAAGAGGATTTTCAGATATCTCAAAGGAACATAAGAGTTTGGATTATGGTATCCAAAAGGAAAAGATCTATCACTTAATTCCTACACAGATGTAGATTGGGCAGGTTGTATTGATGGCCGACGAAGCACCAGTGGAGCATCGTTCTACTTAGGTGAGTGTTTGGTATCATGGCTAAGAAAGAAACAATCATCAATATCTCTATCTATAGCCGAGGCAGAGTATATTGCAGCAGCAACATGTCGTACACAGGTTCTTTGGATGAAACAAACTTTGACAAATATATAGGTTGAGTATGATGAGCCCATTCCAATATAGTGTGATAATACAAGTGCCATCAGTATCTCAAAAAACCCGGTGATGCACTCCAAGATGAAGCACATTCTAATCAAATATCAATTTCTACGGGAACAAGTTGCAAAAAAGAACATCAGAGTTGAGTATGTGGGCACAAAAGAACAAGTGGTAGGAATATTTACAAAACCACTTCCACAGGAAGCCTTTGAATATCTTTGTCAAAGACTTGGAGTTATTTCTACTCCAAAATGAATGCTTTTTGAATGCTTATCTTATATGTCTTAGATGTACATGAGGAAAAACCATAAGAGGACAGTTCAATCAAGGGGAGCATCCCCAGATGGAAATATACCTTTGCCATTGATGACAAAGGGGGAGAGATTTATCAGATGCAAAGGACAGAGGCATGGTTCCAGGGGGAGAAGATTTATCAGATGTAGAGGAAAGAGGAAAATTTATCAGATACAAAGGATAGAGGCATGGTTCCAGGGCGAGCATGAGTGATATGATTTTAGTATTGCATCAAAGTGTTTCCATCAATTCCAAAGGGGGAGATTGTTGATTAAGGTTGGTTGTCATTGATGTCAACCCTTGAAGAAAGCCCCGCAACACAAAGGTTTAGGTAATGGACCCAATATTTTTTTATGTAAAGATGACTCATTATTGTCTTTTAATGGTTTATAAGAAGTAAAGATGGACGAACTCCAAAGTGGCCCCCTTATGGTGAAATCCCTCACGGGAAGACGCTTTACGGAGTAAGAGAACCCATGCTTAATTGTGGAATAATGAGATGAAGGACAATGAATTTTTCAGGTAAAATATCCTATATGGATAGTTCTTGTCATTCCATTTCCGGTGGTATGTGGAACGTCACATAAATCCTCACGGTTACAGAGTTATGGCCATGAGAAGTTGGAGACCCCGGGTTTGGGTAATGGACCCAAGTTTGTTTGATGGATAATGGTATGAGGTATGATATATTTTAAGATAATACTATTCTATATGGATAGTACATGGCATTCCATTTATGGTAGTATGTGGAATGTCACATAACTCCTCACGGTTTGAGAGTTATGGCCTTACGAAGTTGGAGGACCCTCATATGTCATCTAGAAGCCCCAAAAGGTCAAAGTAGTCAAAGTGGTTTAAGAGATTTTAAAAGGTAAATAATAAAGTGAAGTAATGAGCTTATTATAATTCAAAGTGAACTAAAAATAAATTATTTCAAAAATAAATTTAATGGAGAAATTAGAAGCAAAGATGATTTTAGGGGCTAAATTTCGCTCATGTGCTAATTTTCAATGGTTTTTCCAAAAACGAGATTCGCTATTTTAAAAATGATTCGCCCAAATTCTACAGGATAAAATTATTTTACCTTAAAAATCGCCAATATTTTATAAAAAGTATATAAAATATTTAGAAATTTGAATATTTTTAAAAACATATCGCCAAACATTTATAGTTGACATATGAAGGATTAGTAATATTCACCAAGGTTTCTACATTTTAAAATAAATTTTCATCCTTAAAATCATCCTTGATTAGAGGTGGGTTAACCCTAAAATAAGGAAAGTAGGGCCAAGTGACCTAGAAGATGTTTTTAAGGAAGCTACTTGGAGAGTATAAATAAGAGGCAAGGCTCTCTCATTTTAATCAAACCTGAGCATATTGAATACCTATAGGTGTCTTATGTAACCAAGGATATTTAAGCCAAAATTTTGAGGGAAGGTGAAGAAAATAAAGCCGAAATGCAAGGAAGGATAAAGTCTTTTAATGGTGCTTTCTAAGGTATGTTATTTATAGGCCATCTCACCATTTTCGCTATAAATTTTTTTCTATAGTGATTCAGACCACAATATTTCTATGCCATTGAGAAAACATATCCAAGTATATGTGGTAAAAAATTCATCTTGTGGGTCATTGTATTTTTGGAGTTACACTCCGTGGAAAATAGGGTTTGTGGCTAGTCCTAAAACTAGTCAAAAACAGGTGTTTCGGGTAAAAACGTCATAACATCTTCATAAAATATCCAAATTCAGTGAAACCAAATGTGTTGGTTAGGGTACAGTATTTAGTATTTTTTTTAACAGTTTCATATCAATTCAACAAATATTTCATGCGGGGTACACTCTACAAGGTCGCTCTCTAGAATAATCCAAAATTCAGCAAGGTATGTCATTTTTGCTATAACTGCTTTTTCGAGAGGTTCCAATTAGTGACACATGGATGAAATTCATAAAACACATTGAAGAACATTGTGTATCAGTTTCATATATTTATAAATTACAGATACAAAGTTATGATTGCTTCAAGTTAGGGTTGTTGACTAATCCAAAACTAGGCATGTGAGACTAAAGAAAAGTTTGATGAAAATGCTAGTCTCTTGTTGTTGAATTTAAGGAAGGTTTGAAGGAATGTGATCATATACACCAGGTCTATTACATAGCTACAAATCATATTTGGATGATGAAATTGATGAGGGATTTTGGTTGAGGTACATGTTGAGTACATGGTTGAGACAAGTAGTTGATGAGTTGGCACTTACATGAGGTGTATAGTTGATGATGTTGGTAAATATTGATGAGTCATAGTTTATGAGTAGTTGACACATGATTGGTACATACTTGGTACATGGTTGGATGCACTTGTTTATGGTGCAGGTTGATTACAGGTTATTTGGTACAGGTTGGTGCATGGTTGATGCACTTGTTTATGGTACATGTTGATTACAGGTTGAGGTACATGTTGATGCATGGTTCGGATTTATTGGTACATGTTTACAACAATATATCTCATAATGATAGGTTGACTGTGGTTCCATCATTCTACTTCTACTTCAGGGTAGCAAGACGGGGCAAGGATAGGTGGTTGTAGCCACCTTCTGGTTGTAGTCAAAGAACATAGGGGGTTGTGGCCTCCTTTTGGTTGTAGCCATAGAATTGGGGAGTTGGAGCTTCCCTTAGGTTGTAGCCTGAGAAACTAGGGGGTTGGAGCCTCTTTCTAGTTGCATATAGAAAACAAAGGAAGTTGTTGCTTCCAATGTATGTAATTCTTCAAGACATATAAGAAAAATCATTCTGTGGTTTCTCCCAATTTGGGTTTCCACGTAAAACACTGGTGTACTGTGTATGTGTATGTTTGTTCATTTGTTCATTGCTTATTTACTCTGCAGTTATTCAAAGATAATTCTTCATTGATATAACACTTGGATTATATGGTTAAAAATGATTAAATTTCTTTATTACTGACTCACCCCTCCTCTCAGTAATCCAACAGGATTAACAGTATTTGGGGTGTCATCGAAAACCTTCTTTCTAGCACTCCCAGTAGAAAAAACATTTTGTTACATGTGTACATTTTCAACATGTTCTTCCTCTTCACCATAAGAAATATTCAAAACAAATTTAATTGTTTCTCTTCATGATCTTGATATTCCTAACGTTGTTCTTGAGTTTGTTCTCCTTCTTCATCGGTTTCAGTCATATTCTTTGTTACTGAGGTATGGAGAGTCTGGACAATATCTTCCATGTTAAGGCATTTCCTCTGGGAAGGGGTGGTTTTGTTGGTTGGAGGAGTGTTTTTATCTTTCTTGGGGGGAAACATAAATACATTTTTCTGGCTAGATAATCTTTCTCCACCACCTTTATTTATGTCTATTAGATCATTGGATGGATTATTAATGATCCTATAAAGAGATTACATATCCATTGAATCAACTGGATTTTTATATTCATTGGGTTTGGACACAAAGGCTTTACCCTTACCCTTGTATATAGAGGGTTCTGAGTTAGAACTTCCTTTTAAACTCATCATATTCTTTTCAAACTTAAGGGCTTCCTAGAAAGCTTCTTCTAAAGTTCCTTTCTCATCATTTTTTACATACATGGTCATTGACATAGGTAAAACGAAGGTGTAGAATTCAATAGTTACATATTCAACTGGTTTAGAGGCACATGGGATTCATTTTAACATAGTAAGAAAATGTTGATTGTAATCAATAACCAATTCTTTCTAATCCATATTGGCTCTTGATATTTCTAGAACCCGAGTGTTTGGTGTCTTATTTTCCCCAAAATTCTAGAAAAAAATTGTTTCGAAAGTTCTCTGTTTGGTAATGGAGGACTCTTCTAGGGAGAAATACCAGGTTGAATATTTCTCTTCAAATGTAAGGGGAAATAAATGACAAATGACGTCTTCATGTTGAATTCTCTGTAATCTAATATCCAACAAGAATTTCTTCACATGGTTTTCAGTTGAATCTTTCTTTTCAAGATCAAATTTTGGTAGGAATTTCTTAGGGTGTTTGTTCGTGTCATGTTGAATCCATGGTATATCGACTACATCAGCTAACAACCAGGGATGGTAAGGAGGTGTATTCTGGTTCTCATTTTCTCTAGCCATGTTTGGGGGTTGATATACGATAATTTGATGTGGGTTATCTTCAGATTCACTCTTGGATTCATATCTTTCTTCACAGTTTTCCTCTGACTCATTTCTTTGGGTGTGAGGTGGTGATTCACAAAGGGGGGGAGGCCTAAATATTGCTACACCAGCTAACAAATTATATTCAAGATCAAAGTCAGAGGTCTCAGGAAAATCATAGGCATATACATGTATGTGATACTCAGGGATTCCAAACAAAGAGTTTCCTTGATAAGATTCTAGGTTGCTGAAGAAAGGATTTGTATGGCGAAGGTATTCTTGATTTTTGGGAAGATAATAGTATAGAGGAAGAAACATGGTCTTCCTACTTATTTTCCTGGTTAGCACACGGTTGGTATGCTTAGCCGAGAATTTAAATATGGAATCAATTTTTGATATTTTTAGGACACGAGGTTGTGGAGAAGAAAAGGTAGGTTTAGGGTGAGCAAAAGTGAGTTGAGTGCTGACTTGAGATGGCATGTTCACAACATACTCTGGGGGGAGTAAAGTGTGCTCTGGGAGAGTTTGTCGGGAATCACTTGATGAGGAAATGTTCACTTGCAGGACAAAATGGGAAGGGTTTGAGATTCTATATACAGTCATTCAGATATGTGGCCCTCCTTCTAGCACCATTTCTGTTGACGAGCCAAAATGGATCGTTCAATCAGATGAGGGAGAATGCCCGATGGTGGGTCCCAATTAGACCCACTCTCATTTGAGGTAGTGTTTCCGATTATATTTCATCCTGGTTACTGATCTAACTATTATACTAACTAAATATGAATATGAGAACTAGAGGTACTCAGATGAATTAAAAATAACAATCCTAACTGACTATTTCTAAGCTAAGATGAGTGGTTACAAACCTAAGATGAAGATTTTAATCTAGTCTAAACTAATATATCCTAATCAGGAGCGAGATAAGAGATTAATACAGTGAAAGATTGGTATTAATTGTATAGAAAAAATTCATATAACAAGGAATGTTAAATATTGACAGAATAACCAATTATAATCAACGTAATTGATTGAGAAACTGGATCACAAGTTTGTTGTACTCAAAATGAAGAATAACGACGACTATAAATAGAATAATGCTAATCCAGAAGAAATTCATAAACCAACATCCACAAACTACATAATAAGACATGCATAAAATTGAGTAATAACATTCATGCACATTGACACCATCATTTTCATAAACGTTTCATATTCTTTATTCATCCAAAAGTAATAATACCAGTTGTCTTTCAAAAGAACCGAAAGCCCTTTCCGTTTTACATTCATTTCATTTATAGAAGGAATATGGGATCCCTTCACATTCCTTATATTCCAAATGGTCAAGAACCAAAAGAGATGCTTCAGTTTGCTTTCCCAATTAGTATATTAATATAATTAATGTAAAATGATTTCTCTGCAAAATTTTGGCTACAATAAGATTATCAAGAGGGTCCTGATGGTTGTGATTTTTCATCTATGAATTCCTTCCATATTTTGAAGTCTTTGAGTATGGAATCCAACCAATATAGTTGTTCTCTTTCCAGGTTTTCCTTGTTTTTTCACATGGGAGTGATGACTTCCTTCCTCAAGCTTTGTTCAACACATTGCATGGAATCCTCTGTCAATGTGATTATTTTGGAGGGATGGATTGTTCTTGTCTCCATAACCTACACATTGATTTCTATGATCTCTTCAATGGATTTGAAACTGAGGTTTATTTTGGTATACACATCTTCGACCATTGTTTGGGTGGATGAAGCCTTATCAATATCCTTTAGGGGGTCCATCTCGAACTGTAAGAGTAGACTGTCTATAGATCTCCATATCCATGTGCTTGATGTAGTGATCTTCTCCTGTGTCCTTAGGAAATCTGTAATTGTTGTCATTCCTATATCGAAGATTCGACGATCTATGATTCTTAGTTCATCTGAGTACATTGGCATGGTCTCTGGGAATGCCTGTTGTGAGTCTAACCATTTTGTGACTATGTTGTAAGAGGTGTTTTTCGTACATTATTTTCACTTGCGTGTTCAATTTTGTATGTTCATACCTAACCAACAAAGTTTTGTTAAGTGTACAAAACAACTTCTTTTGTATGTCTCAAAGTTCCTCATTCTTCTCAATGGACCCCATTTTTATGGTTTTGAGAGCAGCTGTTTGGTTTTGGATTTCCTCTACAACTTTTCTCAAGAGATCATTGCCTAGCTACATCTTCATGATTTCATTTTCACCTCTTTTGTTAAAATTTCTCAATTCAACCAACTTTCCTTTGAGCTTCGTTACCTCCTGGTCATGTGAGGTTTTGAGATTTTCCATCTCACTTGCATGGGCCATTTGGGTGAGGGAGATTGTTTCACTGAAACTAGCCTGTAGATCCTTTTCATGTGCCTTGAGCCGCCTCTCCAACTTCTCTTCATGGATTTTCTTTGTTTTTTGGATTTACTTCTTGTGTTCACTGGACATAGTTTCCTTAATGGTTTCCAGGATTGTTTCTATTTGAGTGACCCTGGATTTTGTAGCATCATGTGCTCCTACAACTTCATGGACTGTTACTATGTTCACCCCAACAAAAGCACTGAGTGTCGAGGATGATTCTGTCGAATTATCTTTCAAATATGTTCCAACTTTCCATTTGATGTTCCTTTCGGGAGCTTCTTATCTTACATCAGATTTTCATCTTTTCCTTTTAGGGGTTCTCTTGATCTCAATATCTCGTGTCATATGGGTGTAATGGTAATCGTCGACGGTTACCACTACTCCCTTGAAGCCAAGTCCTTCAGAAGTGAGTGATAGACTCCTTGGGATAGAGGCTAAGGGGGTTAACTCTTATATTAGGGTGTTAACCATATCAACATTAGGGATTATAGTGATAATTTCACTATCATATGATAGCCTATCATCTCGGACATCAGGAATGTCAACCTTGTCTTTTTTCTTTTGATCCTGGTTCTTTCCTAGTGTGGTCAATGTTGATTATCCTATGTTTGTTGTTTCTCCTTCACTTCTATTGATTTTCCCTAGGGGCAGGTATTTATTCCATATTTTCTCCAGTGCATAGTGTTTCTCCTCATCTTCCCTTTTCTTCATTTGTTGGTATGTTTCTTCATCTTCTTCAGATTTTCTTCTCAGATCATCTTCCTCATCCATGTTTTTCTTCTCTTCCTCATTTAGCCTCTCTTTGTCTTTAGGGAGGAGGGATTTGAATTGTTCTAGACTCATTGGAATCTCCTTCTCTTCTTATTTCTTTAGTTGTTGTTGAGAAGAATCAGTGGTGAGCCTCTCGACTACTTCCTCAAAACTTAAAGTTCCTCGAAAGATTTCTTTTGAGAACCGGGCCTCGTGCATAATTTTTGGTGCCAACCTGATGGATTTCATGTGTTCGTATGCCACATTTTGAGAGTCGTGTGATTTCAGCTCTCCAAAATAGAGGCATAATTCCTTTAGCATTTTTTATTCCTTTTAGGCATGCTTCTTTTTATAGAAAGAGTATGATCTTATGTGAAGGGGAAAATGCGACCAAAACGTTTTGTTACTTTCTAATAGGTAGGCAGTGGCCCCTTTCTCCACAATCTGGTATGTTATTTCTCTACCCAATAACTTTTCGCACACATATTTGGGCAATAGGTGTGGTGGTTTAGTGGCATCGTAGATCCTAACATAACTGTAGTAGTTTTTCATATACCAGTTCTCGATATCCTTTAAGGTTTTGATAGCCCCTAGAGAGATCTTGTGTGGGAAAAGGACAAAGATAGATTTTTGCAAGGGGGAAACGAATTAGTCACAGATCTCAGATAAATATTCCTTGTTGTTGACTTACCATAATTGTGAATAATACAATTGGATAGGGCCTTTTTCTAGGGTCTAAGCCTAGCTAAATGTGGGGAATGAATTGGTGGAACACACAACATCTATGAGATAAGAAGACACGTAGAATCTAGGGTTGTTCATACCTTTAGGATATTGGATATGATTAGTGATGTTGGAAGAAATAATTCTCAAACAATTGAACACTCGACCTTTCTTTACTACCATGTAAGCCTTGGGAAACCACTCCATCCTGAAATGGGTGCTAGTTTCCTCACCATAAATTTTTAATATCATGGTATTTAGTATCATGTAGGGGCTCTTAAGGTATCGTGTTGGGACATACCGTTCCCCCTTTTTCACTATCCATTCTTCATAGTAGAACCAATATTCCATTAAGGTCTTGAAGTCTTCATGTTTAACCCTGGATTAGTCTAAGAATGACTCATCTAGGGTTACTGTAGGTTTTGGGGTTTTATATCTAGTTGGAATGTCTTATTCTTTTAATGATATGATCGGGAGACCTGAAGCATTGAATATTAGTTTCGTGTGTTTCTGTAGATACAAAAACACCCTCTATTTGAATCATTATAAGGAAACAACTCCAAGCATGCAAATATTGTATGAATGTTGCTTTTCTAGATAGTCCTGAATGCATCGATGTCTGGGTCATCAGATGAGAACTTTTCATTTTGGAACATATCTAGAATCTTGGAATAGCTAAGGTAGTGCTCCATTTCATCATGCTTGTTCATGTCAGAAATACTGAACGACTCAAGGATTGAAGTTGGAACAGGTGTTCCAAAAGTTTCAAGTTTTCCCTTCTTGGTCAGCATCTCAGACATTTCATCACTTGTGCAAACATACAAGTCAATAGTTAATGGGGTCATTTCATAGAAATAATTGAAAATATTTAAACGATGTGCAGGATACTAACTCATAAATAGGGGATAATAAGTAATCAAACAGAGAGAATATAAATTTGTTGACACAAAGTTTATCTTACTTAGCAAGCGAGTGGAAAAACCCAGAGTCTTGATGTTGTATAAACAGTTCAAAATTTCCCTCCAAACCCTAGTGTAATCAATGAATGAGGTGTGATATAACTTAGACCATTTCAGGGTATTACACAAGAGGATAAATGCATGCAAGGGTGCTAGGAAGTTATAAACCCTGAGGAGCGATAAAATTGAAAAGACGGGGTTGTCGAACAACTATCGTCATCGAAAATTGATATCAATGAGAGATGTGGATAAAAAAATGGGGCAACCTATGGCAAAGATAATTCATAATTGGAATGTTTAACTTTAATAAAAATGATTATTTTTTAATGATGACCCCTCTAACATTCATCGATATGACCATTGGTAGAAAACCTTATCTTTAATGGTGTTGATGAGACGTTGAGGTAAAAATGGGGGAAAGTTATTGGATAAATGGAGATCGACGGTGATGAGGTAGTCAACGACGACCAGGTTCGTCTGGTCCACATGATGAGTTGATGTTTGTTCGTTAGAAAGCCAGGATAGTGTCTTCATTGGTGAAAGGTGGAGGTGTGGAGGTAAATGTGTTATGAAACTTCTATTGATGATAATATTTCTCCGAGAATGGTCAGCCGGTACTATCCTGCCACATGGAGGTGAGGGGTTGGTATTATGTACAAACTAAGGTGTGGGCCCAAAGTGAACAATAATACTGACATGAAGTGGAGGTTTGGTTTGGTGGTACAATTCAGATTGTGACATGGAAAGAGAAAATGGAACATCGTCATCGATAAACATAGATAATCTCACAAGGGTAATGTTTGGGGGAGCTTTCAATTCTCGACGAAGAAACATGTAAGGAGAGTTTCTCTATTCAGACAAAGGTAACCATGTGTGAAAGGGGGTTTCATCTGTAAGTGCATGACTGACTGGGTAAGTCAAAGAGTAGTGCCCTGTAAAGAAAAAAAAACAGATTAGTGTGTGCCCCCACCAAGACGGATAGTTTGGGTGGGGTTGTTGTAATTATCACAACATTGTCTTATTTTACTTTATTTCAATGCCCTCTATTTGAAATAAATCACTATTGTGTATTATCATACATTTGGGTTGTGTAGTTGCCTCATGAATGTCTTAATGATATATTCAATTTTTACTATGTAATTAGCTGATTAATTCAAGACAACAAATTCACACTACAACAAAACAAGTCATTAACATAACTTTAGCACCAATTGTAGTGTTTTTTTTTTTTTTTTTTTTAATTTGGAGCTTCTTGGGGTAGAAGTCAACATTAAACTATTTTTCATATTTAGCATTAGGTTTAGTGTTGAGTGTGTGAAAATTAAAATTTATGAAAAGAAACAAATAAAATGGTGAAAAATGAAAAATAGTAAGGGACTTTTGGGATTTGAACTTGCTAAAAGGTAGGAGCTCTACTTAAGCTATGTTCCTAAAAAAAAAACACCCATTAAAAGTGCACATCTATATTGAAACTAGATTTTAAGCTATCCTGAATTAAAATTTATGGAAACAAAAATAGAAAATGATAAAAATTGAAAACAACATTGAAAGTGTAGAAAGTGTAGAAACAAAATTGAAACTCACTTAACCTATGCATGCAAACAAGTGAATAATGCAATTATGGGATGAATATTCGGATTTGAACCTAGATTTCTTTATAGGAATGTAAGGGACTTCCTTAGTCCACACCCATAAATTAGATTTGTGCATTAAATGAAACCTAAAATGCGATTTTTTAATTCGTTCTCCATTACTTACAAGAAGAAAACAATAATAAACATTAAAAACACAATAAATGAAACATAAAGTAAAAGAGGCATGATGAAGGAGAAGGGAAGTGAAAAGCCATTACCTTCTTCATGGAACGGTCCACTCTCAAGAATACATTCTGAATTTCCAAATCTTTCTATGGGATGCTATAGTGAATCACGGATATCATTTCATGCCAATAATAGAGATTATTCTTCATATGACGTAATTCTATGCATGGAATATTTTACTGTTTCGAGGAGGTCATGTGGTTGAGAGAGGAGATGTAATGTGTGTGAAATATTTTCTCCAGTGTACAATCAGAATGACACTGGGTAATACTAGATCCATCAACCTAAAGAGAAAATACTGGATCCTTCCAAATAGATTTATTCTATTTGGAAGGAGTACAATCAGAATGACACTGGGTAATACTAGATCCATCAACCTACAGAGAAAATACTGGATCCTTCCAAATAGATTTATTCTATTTGGAAGGATCGTAGATGATGGATACATCACCACTGATGAGTGCACTCACCGCACATTGTTTATTATTTTTTTGAAGTAAAGGATGTTTCACATTCCAAGCTAGTTTCTTATGGTTAAATGGAGGTAAATGAAACTTAAAAGTTTTTATTTAAAATTTTGAATAGTTTTGATAAAAATATATATTTTTTTCTATTGTGTTCTAAGTGGAGAGAAGAAAGTTAATTTTTCTTCATTATTTAAAAAAAAAGTCCAGATAAAGAAGGTGAAATCCAAGTAATTGGGGTGAAGTCATGGTATAAAGTTACATTTTAATTTATATCATTTCAATTCAAAAAAGTTTAATAAGGGTGAGTGGAATTGTGCTGGTTATGTAAAGGTATTAGTGAGGGTATCTTAGTTCAAAATAAGGGGTCATATATACAAGTTCTTGGTCATTAGTAGAATGTAATGGGAATGATGTTAATTTGTAGAGAGTGTCCAATTCAAAGTTAAGGTGAGAGCATTTTATGTAAAAGTTTAAGTTTGATTCCAATTCAAGTTAAAGGGTGAGAGATTGGTCATTGAATTATTCATGCAATGTGTTGAAATGAAGTCAAGTTAGTGTTTGAGTTCAAGTTATAATTTGTGATTGTGTGAGTTCTTTGTAGTAAAATTGTGTTTGAGTTCAAGTCATAATTTGTAATTGTGTGGGTTCTTTGTATTAAAATAGTTTTTTAGGACAACTTTTGAGGTGTTAAAAAACTTGGGTGCATGCTCGGTCGTACCTAACACCCTCATAATCATTGTATTTGAAATAAGGGTGCATGATTGATTGTACTCCACACCCAACTTGTTGTGTTTATTCTTCAACAAGCTAGTGTGAATCATTAGCAATTTTAAACGTGGGAAAATGAGGAAAAATATTGCAAATAGCTAATCAAGAAATTGAACTATTACAAAAAGACCTTGATAATGATTTACAAAAAATAGACAAGCTGCAAAAACAAAATCAATTCATAATTGGCAAAGTTGTAGAATTCAAAACGTGAGATAATGAACTCTATCATGAATTTGTTAGTTTTGCTACAAAATGCATCAACACATTAGAAGCAAAGTTGACATCACTGAATAAATTTATGGATGATATTTTTAAAATTTAAGATTAAAAAGACAAATTGATAGAATCACTGCAACAAAAATTGTTTGCAAAGGAGAATGTGTTGTTAGAACTCACAAATGAAGTTAAACAACTAAATCAAGATAAAGTAATGTGTGATGCAATCTATGATACAAGTGACCTGATTGATAGTTCTTGTGATTTGGTTAATGATAAGAGTATTGATGTACATATGTCTCTCTCTTGTTCCGAGACTGCAAATGATGATGCTTCAAATGATGATATTGATGATATTTCTAAAGATGAAGGTGATGAACTAGGGATTTGAGAAACACACAAAGGGAATAGGTTAAAAAATTATGAATAAAATGGGTTATGATGGAAAAGTTTTAGGAAAGAATGGGAAAGGCATCCAAAATCCCATGCAAGTATGCATAAGGCCAAAATATGAAGGTCTTTGTGATGAAGGCAACACAAGCAATGTTGACATCAAATTTTTAAAATAAAAATCATCAACAACAAATTAATCATATACAAGTAGTAGTAGAAGGAACAAACTAAGAATAACATCCTCAACAACAAATCACGTGCATAAGAAGGAACCATGTTATGATCATTGTGGAAGAAAAGGAAATGCAAAGGAAAAATGTTGGAATTTGTAGTGATATATCACAACCTCATGTGCATGTAAAGTGTTGTTGGATTGGTGTCGCCGCATGGAAAAATGTTGTGTTTATGTTGAAAGGAATTTAAAGGGTCAAGTCTTCAAATGTATAACAATATCTTCCATATAATGTTCATGAGTTAGTTGGTCCTCCAAAGGTCAGTTGTGATTAAAGTCAATTAAACATGTTTAAGAAAGATATTTTAGTCAAATATTTTTGTATTGATTCATGGTAAACCAAAAACCACTTTGTAATGATAGATGCAACTTTGTAGTCAATCAAAACCACCTAATGTAATGAATGGTTCGTGATAATGTGAAACAAGTTCGAGTTTGTATGGTCAAGGGTGAGACAAGGAAAAACTTAGGTATGATGTAATGGTTGAAGGGTAACCCATATAAAACCCATGGGAAGATCAAGGGTAAGGTAAAGAAATCCTTGATATGAATATGATGCAGTTCATATGATTGAATCATATATATCTCAGGAAGACAAAAAAAACTAAAGAAACAAATGCATATGAAGAAGACAAAAGATGATGTAGATGAAGAAGACTGAAGATGATGAAGACAACTCAAGACATCTGCATTGAATAATAAGTACTCACTAAGGGGGAGTATAAATGAATAATTTGTATTTATGATATGATAAATTATTATCCATTAAAGTATACTTATTCTAGAAGTCTATGTATGATGAAAGATGTGTTGATACTGAGAGGGGGGTGAATCAGTATCAAGTAAAATTTGAAAACCTTTTCAACTTATACTTAAACCATTCAATTATATCCAATGAGAAATGAACAATAATATAAGAGTTACACCAATACACCACAATACACCATGCACAATATATGAGAAATACCCAATAGTTATTCTTCAAGGGAAGTGATGACTTCCAAAGGTAGCTACAACTTCCAAATATAAAGGGAGGGATAAAAATCCAAGAGGAAGATACAATCCTCCAATATCAAGAGAGGGTTGACCTCTCCATCCTTTTCCCTTCCTTCCACCAAAGAATATATGAGAGATAATAAAACTTTACATTAAATCATCACTATCAACCAACCATCACATAGAACCTGATAATGTTTCCTGAGACTTCTGAAATTATTCAATTCTTGGAATACTCTGATCCTATAGATAATATTACTCAATGTATTCTTTGAAAATCCTCCAAGTTTCACTCCTTTAATCCTCCCCAAAAAGAAGTTATAGAGAGAATGATAGACGTTATTCAATTCGGGTTTATTTAGGAGAGCGCACTTGTACAGAATGCCCCGCAATCAATATTTAACATCAGATTCTAAAACTCGCACACAAGAAACTAAAAACCGTAATATTTCCAATGAAATTTGTCTCACTTCATTTGGATTCTCTATGAATAATTTAGGACTGTTTTACCTAGAACACATGTTTATTGAATAGCTTCAAGACTAGTCAAAAACCCTTTCTTCCACAGAGTGTATCTCCAAAATTATAGCGAATAAAGAAATGATTTTTTTACCAAAGGTACCTAGATATGTCTTCTCCATACCATATCAATTTCACCATATGAATCTTTATAAAAAAAAAAATTATAGCGAAAATTGTAAGATCACCTGTAAATAACATACCTTAGAACACATCACCAAAAGACTTCATCCTCCCTTGAAATCCGACCTTCTTTTCTTCATATTTCCTCTGAAATTTGACTTTTGTGTATAATGAATATATAATGATATTTATTTATACCATTTATGTCACTTCCTTTTAACATTAGGGCCGACCTAACACTTTCTTATTTTGTAATTCGTTTCTTTAATTATCTTCAGGGCTGACATGTACTTCTTTCTTCAATTCACTTTGTCATGTTCAAAAATTCATTTATCCTCAACCATGAAGATCCACGTGAAGTGCCACCTACCATTGGAAACAACATGATATATACTATCCATACAAGGGTGTTGTGTCTTCATGTGCACTTTCCTTCATGTCCAAATACCTTCATCAATATTGTGGTCCAAAAACAATTACTAGGGTTGACATCAATGACAACATCCAATCTTCCAACAATCTCCCTCTTTGTCATTGATGGAAACACTTATGCTCCCCCTGCCATCATGATCCCGATTTCTCTCCCCCTTTGACATCAATGGAAAAGGGTAGGGCTTCTCCCCCTGATTTCAATGGCATAAGGTGACCTTCTTCTTTGGGGCTACTCCCCTTGAACATGTGGCACTTAATAACACTTCATCATTATTTTTGGTCTTTGGGACTTTTTCTTCCTTGGAATCATTTTGTGTTTCTTCTGTCTTCTCTCTCTTCTTCATGTCTAGGATGATATGTTGTTCAGTCTTCTTGTTGTAGTTGCAACCAACATTCTTGAGTTATTTTTTTTTCTGATTTTACATTTTTGGGAGTCAAACGTAAGAGTGTATCCTTGATCACACATTTTACTAACACTGAGTATATTATGCTTCAAGTATTCAACCAATAATACATTCTTTGCTTTTACATTTTTTCTTCCAATCTCTACTACACCTTCTCCAAGTATTTTGGCAGATGAGTCATCTCCAAATGAAACATTGCCAACCTTTCTCTTTAAGCTGATGAATTTGTCTTGATCCTCGGTCATGTGTGAATAACATCCACTGTCTATGTACCATTCATATTCTTCTTTAAATTATTCAACGGTCAATGCTATTCGATAATCTTCATTCTTTGGAATCTCTTTCCTTCTCCATAATATGGTTGGCATAGGGACATCTTCATTCATGTATTTGCAAACTCGTGCTTTGTGACCAAGATAATTACATTTGTAGCATACAATATTTTTGTCCATCAATGGGGAAAATGAATTATAACTTTTGTTGACAAATCCATGATTATTTCCATATCCTCTATTTACACCATTCATGTTTCTTGTGTATTTCTTCCTTTCATAGATTCTGCAATTAATTGCCTTATGTCTAATGTTTTTACAAGTATAGCAATGACCAAGAAAGAAATTTTGATACCTTGGAGTAAGTGACTTTCTTTGTGATGTAGTCCATATGGTTTCATGATCTACTCTTCTGTAGTTTCCTTCATACTTATTGAAGCTTCTTTGATTCCTGAAGATAGGAGGTCTTCTTGGATATTCCTCTCTTTTGTAATCATTCCTTCTTTCTAGTATCTTGGTCCACTTCTTATCAATTGTTTGTGTAGCTCTTTCTTCAACCTTCTTGTTGGTATTTTCATCTTCTTTGTATGAAGTTTCACCCATGCATCCAAGATGTGTTAAGTATTTTGGCACTTGAGATTTTCTTAACCTCTTCCTCAATGAGACAACTTCTTGTTCAAGTTTCTCACAATCTTCTTCTTTCTTCATCATTTGGACATTCCTTACTTCTCCTATTCTTCTTTCTTCTTCTAGTAGAGTTTTCAAGGAAATGGTTTCTTCTCTTGGTTTCTCAAAGTATTCTAATTGTTTCTTCAAGCTTACAACTATCTTTTCACAACTACCCAATTCACTTCTTAGTTTTCTATGTGTGTCTTTCAGCTTGATGTTTTCAATCTCAACATGCTTCAATTTTTTAAGATTCTCATCTTCTTGTTGAATAATTTCTTCTTCATGATTTTCTTCTTATTCATTGGAATTTCTTCTTCATTTTCATCTATTTCAATCCTTTGATGAGGACATTCAAATTCAACATGTTCTACTCCTTCACAATTAAAGCAAAATAACTGACCTCTATTTGCTTCTTTGAAATATGAGATGTTGTAATTTGCTTCAACTTCTTCTTCTTCTTATACTTCTCCTCTTGCATAAAGGTCTTGTAGCTTGTCCCAAAGATCTTTTGATGATTCACATGATCCCACCTTGGATTTCAATCAATATTTCAATCCATCCAGGATGGTATCTATTGCCAAATTGTTGTTCCCTTTTGATTCCTTATGAGCTGTAGTCTTTGGTTTTTTCAAAGCATTGTATCCTGAAGAAACTAAGAACCAAACATCTTCTCTAAGAAATTTCAAGTAAGTTTCCATTCTATTACTCCAGTATTCAAAATTTATTCCATTAAATGGTGGAATCCCATTTGGAATTTTGTCTTCCATTTTTTCTTAAGATCTTCCTTCCAGTGGTTAAATTGTACTAAACGTAACTAGCTCTGATAGAAATTGTTGATACTGAGAGGGGGGTGAATCAATATCAAGTACAATTTGAAAACATTTTCAACTTATACTTAAACCTTTCAATTATATCCAATGAGCAATGAACAATAGTATAAGAGTTACACCAATACACCCCAATACACCATGCACAATATATGAGAAATAATCAATAGTTATTGTTCAAGGGAAGTAATGACTTCCAAAGGTAGCTACAACTTCCAAATATAAAGGGAGGGATAAACCTCCAAGAGGAAGACACAATCCTCCAATATCAAGAGAGGGTTGACCTCTCCATCCTTGCCCCTTCCTTCCACCCAAGAATATATGAGAGATAATAAAACTTTACATTAAATCATCACGATCAACCAAGCATCACATATAACCTAACAATGCTTCTCGAGACTTCTAAAATTATTCAATTCCTAGATGATCCAGAATCAGATCCAGAAGCCTGACAGGGCTTAAAAATGCTCAAAAATGAAAGTGCTCGAAATGCGACGAAACCAATGCCATTGCATCTATCTCGTCTTCCTGATTCCGGCGATATATTTACTTCGTCAAACAGGCTCCGTATGAGAAAGATATCGCGTTCTGTCCTAAAAGGCAAACAGGCAAAAAAAAGGGGATGATTGTACAGTCTGTACAGTACCACGTGGCATGCTGACTGTACAGGACGTATGGTCAGTACAGGTGACATGGCAGCTCCAGGAGGCAACATGTGGCAAGGTGATATGGCGTACGGGAAGACAGCTGGACCAATCCAGGGGTGACATGTGTCACCACTGTAAGGGTGACACGTGGCACGGGATGACTTCAGCAGCTGACAGTGCAGTGACAGGGAAGTACAGCATTCGACGCATGGCAGACACATGGGGCATCCAGCGATTGACACTTGGCATATTTTGGTTGGTTGTTGGTGTGCCACGTGGCCCAGTCATGGGCTACCACGTGGCACCCCGTGGTTGGTTCGTAGGTTTTGGTAAAATTTTGTGGTTTCACTGGGGTCGAACCCGTGACCTCACCTCCGGGCAGTGGACTGGCAGGACTGGGTTAACCGCCCAGCCAACGAGTGGTACTTATTATACATACGACGATTAAAATTTTTGAATTTTTTTAAGGATTGAATCGGCGGGGGAAAGGGTCGGGGCTTAGCCCCAGTCCACGGTTCAATGTATACTCCACACAACCACAGAGCTCGGGCGGAGGTTTAAACTTGCACGGTTGGTGGATAGGGCCTGGACCCTGGTTCACGGGCGGTCCCATATGACCTGGGACCGTTACCACACAGAGCACGGGGGTTATAACAGTTAGTCGTGGGTCTTATACACATGCCACAGGACCAGGAGCTAGTGACAGGGGGCCAGCACATGAACAGAGGAGCGCTTGGCAACATGGTTGCGCGCCCATAGGAACAGGGTGCTAGCGCGAAGGGGGCTACACCTGATTTTATTTAAAAAGTGGGTTTTTGTTTATAGTTTGGATTTTTTAAAGATTATATGCCTGTTAATATTGGATTTTCTCCATTTTTGGGAGATATTGGGCATTTTTGGAGCCCAAATCTTGGGAGGAAGTTGGAGATGAACAACCAACTTCAAATCTATATAACCAGACCTGTTTGAGGCCATGGAGGAGAGTCAAGGATAGAAAAAGCAGAGTTATGCTGAAGGGAAGCCAAGCCAAAGCCATTTTTATGCAGGGAAGCTATTGAGGAGCAGACGTTGTTGGGCCATTTATGGGAGCTACGAACGTCCTTTTTGCGTTTCGTTTTCTTTGTAGGGTTCTAAAGATCTGGAAGAACATGACCAAATCAGTCTTGTAGCCAATTGGCACTACAATGATGTACTTTTGAGCTTTTGAACATAAATAAAGAAGCCTCCCCCACAGAGACAAAGGCCCGGAGACGTAGGCAAAGTTGTGTCGAACTCCGTTATCAATCTGCGTGTTATGGTTTGTGTTCTTTTATTTCATTTCAGATCTGCAAATGTGTATATGGATGTCATAATTCCTCTTCTTTCCTCATTCTTTCACTAGGTTTCTCGAATGGTTAATTAATACATGCAAAATTAAAACTCAACCATAGTCATTAAAAGATCCGACGGATCAAGTGGTATAAGAGCTAGTTGATTTTTGGATTTGAGTTTTTCATGTTAACCAGGGAAAAGCTATAGTGTGGTGAAGGCAAGCTTGTTGTAGAGAATCCATTAATTGGATTGAGAAAGAGAGCTTCTCACAACGAGAATATGGCATCGGAAGAAGGGATTTCTCAAGATGAGAAAGAATTCTGGAAAACATTCCTTGCTATGTCGGAGATGGTGAAAGTTTTGTACGAGGATTACCTAGAAAGGAAAAGACCAGTTTTGGGTGGATCTTCAAAAGGAAAAAGTGAAGAGGAAGAGGACCATCCTCAGATTCCTCCTTCACCTCCATCAACACCTCCTTCTTCTCCTTCTTCTTCAAGTTCAAGTTCTAAATATAATGAGAAGAAAAGTGTTCATAAGCATAAAAGTGAAATGCCATTGTTAAAACTTGATGTAAAATTTGAGTTGCCCATATATGATGGTGAAGTAAATGCAGAAAAACTTGACAATTGGATCAGACAGATGGAGGTATACTACAGTGTGCAATAGATCAAGGATGAGGCCACACAAATCAAGTTGGCATCTTTGAGACTTGCAGGTACAACTCTCATCTGGTGGCAAAGAAAGCTGCAAAAGGGAACACAACATGTGGGTAATATATTTCCATCATGGAAGAGTTTCATTTCTGCACTTAGGAAACAATTCTATCCTTTGGGTTATAAAGAAAAAGCATTAATTGAATGACAATCTTTAAAACTAAGAAAAGGACAAACAGTGCAAGAATACACTGATGGATTTCGAAAAATGGCATTAATGTTAGACATCCCTTTGCAAACATAAGAAACTCTTATGAAGTATATAGGAGGTTTACCTGCGGATATTAGAAACACTGTTTTCATGTTTGGACCCACTAACTTTGATGAGATTTCTGTTCAAGCTACGTATATTGAAGAAGGGAAAGCAGATGTGTCAGGGGAATCATCGTCTTCAAGGAAAGAGGACAAGAGGAAAAGGCATGGCAAGAATGCAAATGCAGTGACAAGGAAGGAAGGAAATCCCTCTTGCAAGCATTGCAAGAAAGAGGGACATGATGAGGACAAATGTTGGCAGTTGCATCCTGAAAAGACGCCAAAGTGGTTCAAAGAAAAGAAGGGAACGCAAAAAGTGGCAACGACATCAAAACCCACAGACTTGGGATCGGATTCAGGTGATGAGTCAGATTTCATTGGTTGGTATGACAAGTAAAATTGGTGAAGACATTGATTGTAGAAACAACTTGTTTCATATAAGGGTAATCATGCGACACACTAAGATAGACACATTAATCGAAAGTGGATCTCAATCTAATCTAATCTCAAAAGAATTGGTTAAGCAATTAGGATTAAAAACACAACTACATCATAAGCCTTACACACTTAAATGGAAAATCAATCATAAGTTGCTTCAGGATAAGCTCATGTCGTGCAAATACTTCAAGTATATCAGCTCATTTGCAGTCATCTTTTTTATGTTGTCATTAGCAATGTTTTCTACATGGATGATAGTGGCTTTGGTAATATGTAACAAGGTTCAAATGGCTAACAATATACTGTCAGTTGTCATGATTGTGTTACAGTTGATCTTGATGAGACAGGTGCATATGACAGAGTTCAGAGACAGAGGAAAAGTCGGGTGGCCTATCCTGAGCTTGTTGACTAGTCAGTAACCTTTTGGGGACCAAAAGGTCTTTTTGTGGGGAGGTGTGATCCAGAATCGGATCCAGAAGCCTGACAGGGCTTAAAAATGCTCAAAATGAAAGTGCTCGAAAAGCGACGAAACCAACGCCATTGCGTTCGTTTCGTTATCCTGATTCTGGCAGTATATTTACATCGTCAAACGGGCTCCGTATGACCAAGATATCGTGTTCTGTCCGAAAAGGAAAACATGCAAAAAAAGGGGATGACTATATAGTCCGTACAGTGCCACGTGGCATGATAACTGTACAGGTCGTACGGTCCATACAGGTGACGTGGCAGCTCCATGAGCTGACACATGGCAGGGTGATATGGCATACGGGAAGACAGCTGGACCAATCCAGGGGTGACACATGTCACCACTGTAAGGGTGACATGTGGCACAGGATGACATCAGCAGCTGACAGTGAAGTGACAGGGTAGTACGACATTTGACGCATGGCAGACACGTGGGGCATCCAGCGATTGACACTTGGTGTATATTGGTTGGTTTTTGGTGTGCCACGTGGCCTAGTCATGGGCTGCCACATGGCATCCCATGGTTGGTTCGTAGGTTTTGGTAAAAAAATTTGGTTTCACTGGGGTCGAATCCGCGACCTCACCTCCAGGCAGTGGACTAGCAGGATTGAGTTAACCGCCCAGCCCACGGGTGGTACTTATTATACATACGATGATTAAACTATTTGAATTTGTTTAAGGTTTGAATCGGCGAGGGAAAGTGTCGGGGCTTATCCCCAGCCCACGGTTCAATGTATACTCCACACGACCACAGAGCTCGGCAAAGGTTTAAACATGCACGATTGGCGGATAGGGCCTGCCCCCTAGTTCACGGGCGGTCCCATATGACCCGGGACTATTACCACACAGAGCGCATGGGTTATAACAGTTAGCCGTGGGTCCTATACACATGCCACAGGACCAGGAGCCAGTGACAGGGAGCCAGCGACAGGGGGCCAACACATGAACAGAGGAGCGCTTGGCCACATGGCCACGTGCCCATAGGACCAGGGTGTTAGCGTGAAGGGGCCTATGCTCGATTTTATTCAAAAAGTGGGTTTCTGGTTATAGTTTAGATTTTTCAAAGATTATATGCATGTTAATATTGGATTTTCTCCATTTTTGGGAGATATTGGGCATTTTTGGAGCCCAAATCTTGGGAGGAAGTTGGAGATGAACAACCAACTTCAAATATATATAACCAGAGTTGTTTGTGGCCATGGAGGACAGTCAAGGACAGAAAAAACTGAGTTATGCTGAAGGGAAGCCAAGCCAAAGCCATTTTTATGCAGGGAAGCTATTGAGGAGCAGACGTTGTCGGGCCATTTCTGGGAGCTCCAGACGTCCTTTTTACGTGTCGTTTTCTTTGCAGGGTTCTAGAGATCTAGATGAACATGAACAGATTAGTCTTGTAGCCAATTGGCACTGCAACGATGTACTTTTGATATTTTTAACATAAATAAAGAAGCCTCCCCCACAGAGACAAAGGCCCGGAGACATAGGCAAAGTTGTGTCGAACTCCGTTATCAATCTGTGTGTTATGGATTTTTGTCTTTTATTTCATTTCAGATCTTCAAATGTGTATATGGCTGTCATAATTCCTCTTCTTTCCTCATTCTTTCACTAATTTTCTCGAATGGTTAATTAATACATGCAAAATTAAAACTCAACCATAGTCATTAAAAGATCCAACAGATCATTAGAATACTCTGATCCTGTAGATAATATTACTCAATGTATTCTCTAAAACTCCTCCAAGATTCACTCCTTTAATCCTCCCCAAAAAGAAGTTATAGAGAGAATGGTAGACCTTATTCAATTCCGGTTTATTCAGGAGAATGAACTTGTATAGAATGCCCTGCGCTCAATATTTAACACCAAATTCTGAAAATCGCACACAAGAAACTACAACCCGTAATATTTCCAATGGAATTGATCTAACTTAATTTGGATTCTCTATTAATAATTTATGAATGTTTTACCCGGAACACATGTTTATTGACTAGCTTCAGGACTAGTCAAAAACCCTATCTTCCACATAATGTATCTCCAAAATTATAGAGAATAAAGAGATGATTTTTTTACCACAGGTACCTAGATATGTATTCTCCATGCCATATCAATTTAATCATACGAATCATTCTATAAAAAAAATTATAGCGAAAATGGTAAGATGACCTGTAAATAACATACCTTAGAACACATCACCAAAAGACTTCATCCTCCCTTGAAATCTGGCCTTCATTTCTTCAGATTTCCTCTGAAATTCGACTTGTGTGTATAATGAATGTATAATGATATCTATTTATACCATTTATGTCACTTCTTTTTAACATTAGGGCCGACCTAACACTTTCTTATTTTGTAATTATTTTCTTTAATTATCTTCAGGGCCGACATGTACTTCCTTCATCAATTCACTTTGTCATCTTCAAAAATTCATTTCTCCTCAACCATGAGGATCCACATGACATGCCACCTACAATAAGAAAGAACATGATGTATACTATCCATCCATGGGTGTTGTTTCTTCATGTGCACTGTCCTTCATGTCCAAATACCTTCATCAATCTTGTGGTCCAAAAACAATGACTAGGGTTGACATCAATGACAACAACCAATCTTCCAACAAGATGAGGACAATGAGTGAAATTAGGGATGGATATCACATGGACATATTCATGGATATATTATGGAGATAGTTATGGAGAACATTATGCTATATTGGACATCTTGTTGTAAACACATCGATGCTATATTATGAGGTCTCAAGAATGTATTGTATGTGAGAGATATGCATTATTACTATTGTACATTAATGAAAATGTGTTTTTGTGAGTATATTGGTGTTCTTATTATGATTTCTGTGTGTTAATATATGTTGCCTGCTACTCTTGAAACCAACATTTCTTTAAAGGAAGAAAAATCCTCCTTTAATTTATTCTCATTTTAAATATATAGGAACCTATTGGCGGGTAGAAATGACCTTTTCAATCATATGGGGGAAATCACTTGATGGCAGGGCTCGATTAGTCCCACTCTCATTTGGAGTAGCGTTTCTGAGCAGATTTTGTTCTGGTTACAAACTAACTAGAGTGATAAATAAAATACTAACTAAATATGAATCTGAGAACTCAAGGTTCTCAGATGAATTAAAAATAAAATGAAGAGAAGTACACACAACTAACTAAAATTAAACTAAGAGGTATGATTAATGTTCTAACATGTAGTTCCTAAAACACTATTACATCAACCTGTCCTGATTAGGAGAAAACTAGCTAAGTAAATGAATACAGTGAATAACGTGTATTACTTGTGTAGAATAAATTCATGACACAAGTAACACATACGTTTAATAGCTTAACTAGTCAGAATCAAAGAATTGATTAATTTAATGACATTATATTATCGTTATACTCATCCTGAAAACTATGATAACTACAAATTGTAAACATTAATTCAAAAGTAATTCATCAACTAACATTCATAGACTACAATGAAAGAGATTCATGAATAGAATAATCACACTCGTACACATCAATACCATAAATTCCAACTTCAGAATATCTCTCGGATTCAAATTAACTTGCAGTAAAAGTATTGTCTTGTTACATTCAAAAAATAAAATCCCTTTCAAATGTGCAACACTCCCTTTTTATCGTGAGAGGTAGTTGTTTACAATTTTTCTTCTTCACCATCATGAAATTAGGGTCGTTAAAAAAAAAAAGACTCCGGGTGAAGATAAAGAAAAGATTGGCAGATGTGGAATTTCTTAAGAACTGTAGGGACAAAAACGTGCTCCCCAAATTCGCACAAATCCAACACAGAACTAGAAATAAATGGAACAACACAACATTCTCCAAGCTAGGGTTATCCATTGTCAAAGGCGAAATAAAGAGGAACAGATGTAATTTAGACCGGTTGTCCAAAAACGCGTTCAGATCCCACTTAAAACTCGCGCATATTGTAGCGCCCGAGCTGTGGAGGAAGGTGGACGCCATCGCAGCCATGAAAGCAGACAGAAGCTACTTGGAAGCTCACACCAGGCACGCATCCAAGCTAAGACGACTTCTCACTAAAGAAAACAGCAGCACAACCACAAAAACGAAAACGGTGGTTAACCTTTCTGCGCGCGCGTTAAACGAAGCTGAGCTGAGCGTATTAGAGAAAGGATTAAATTTCGCTGTCTCTCCAACCTCCGTACCCATCGATAATATCATCTGTTGCGTGGAAGACARCATACAACACCTTGCYGATGRGGACAAAGAATCAATACGCCAGGACTGCTCAGTAATTCTACGCAAAGCTAAACCTCCAAAAAGCAACTTGAGTAAAGAAGAACGCGCAGCCTTAAAGGACTTAAGAAATGATGAGAATTTGGTGATCCTTAAAGCAGACAAAGGGGGCGCCACCATACTCATGAACCTCAATGATTATAATAAGAAAATGAAGGAACACCTCTCCCAGAGCGGCAGCTATAGAAAGCTTAATTGCAACCCTATTAAGAAAATCATAAAGCAAGTAAAGAATGCCATCAACAACTCCAACTT
>ML782175.1:375573-398957 GCA_009831015.1 Picea engelmannii
CCAGTATTAAAACAAATCTTTTCATTATCTTAACCCAGGCTCATTGTCCTGAAGATGGATCCTGATTTGGATCCGAAACGTCGACACTCTATTGACCTAACTGTGGATTTTCCGACCAATCATGAAAACTCCAACCACAAAAAAAAAGACTCTTTGTATTGAAATTTTATTTTAACAGCCAAAGAAATTATCATTTGGAAGGAACTGTGAAATTATGTAATCATGATCTGGGTAATAATGGATACATCATCGCTCATGACCACACTCCCACACATTGTTTATTATTTTGCTGAAGTAAAGAATGTTTCAGATTCCAAGCTAGTTTCTTATGGTTAAATGGAGGTAAATGAAACTTAAAAGTTTTTATTTAAAATTTTGAATAGGTTTGATAAAAATATTTTTTTATTCTATTGTGTTGTAAGTGGAGAGAAAAAAAGGTTCAGTTTTTTTCCTTATTTAAAAAAAAAGTCCAATTAAAGAAGGTGAAATCCAAGTAATTGCGAAAAAGTCCAATTAAAGAAGGTGAAATCCAAGCAATTATGGTGAAGTCATGATATAAAGTTACATTTTAATTTTATATCATTTCAAGTGAAAAAAGGTTAATAAGGGTGACTGGAATTGTAATATGTAAAGGTATTAGTGAGGGTATCTTAGTTCAAAGTAAGGGGTCATATATACAAGGTATTGGTCAGTAGTAGAATGTAATGGACATGATGTTAATTTGTAGAGAGTGTTTAATTCAAAGTTAAGTTGAGAGTATTTTTATGTAAAAGTTTAAGTTTGACTCCAAGTTAAAATTAAAGGGTGAGAGATGGGTTATTGAATTATTCATGTAAGGTGTTGAAATGAAGTCAAGTCAGTGTTTGAGTTCAAGTCATAATTTGTAATTGTATGGGTTGTTTGTATTAAAATTATTTTTTAGGACAATATTTGAGGTGTTAAAAAACTTGGGTGCATGCTCTGTGGTACTTCAGACCCTCATAATCATTGTATTTGAAAGAAGGGTGCATGATCGATTGTACTCGACACCCGATTTGTTGTGTTTACTCTTCAACAAGCTAGCGTGAATCATTAGCAAATTTAAACGTGGGAAAAGGAGGAAAAATACTGCGAATAACTAATCAAGAAATTGAACTATTACAAAAAGACCTTGATAATGCTTTACAAAAAATAGACAAGCTACAAAAACAAAATCAATTCATAATTGACAAAGTTTCATAATTCAAAACGTGAGATAATGAACTCTATCATGAATTTGTTAGTTTTGCTACACAACACATCAACACATTAGAAACAAAGTTGACATCACTGGATAAATTTATGGTTGACATTTTTTAAATTTAAGATTAAAAAGACAAATTGATAGAATCACTGCAACGAGAATTGTTTGCAAAAGAGAATGTGTTGTTAGAACTCGCAAATGAAGTTAAACAACTAAATCAAGACAAAGTAATATGTGATGCAATCTATGATACAAATGACCTGATTGATTGTTCTTTTGATTTGGTTAATGATAAGAGTATTGATGTACATATGTCTCTCTCTTGTTATAAGACTGCAAATGATGATGCTTCAAATGATGATATTGATGATATTTCCAAAGATGAAGGTGATGAACTAGGGATTTGAGAAACACACAAAGGGAATAGGTTAAACAATTATGAATAAAATGGGTTATGATGGCAAAGTTTTAGGCAAGAATGGGCAAGGCATCCAAAATCCCATACAAGTATGTATAAGGCCAAGAAATGAAGGCCTTTGTGATGAAGGAAACACAAGCAATGTCGACATCAAATTTGTACAATCAAAATCATCAACAAAAAATTAATCATATACAAGTAGTAGAAGAAGGAACAAACTAAGAATAATAGCCTCAACAACAAATCACGTGCATAAGAAGGAACAATGTTATGATCACTGTGGCAGAAAAGGACATGCAAAGGAAAAATGTTGGAATTTACAGAGATATATCAAAGCCTCATGTACATGTAAAGTGTTGTTGGATTGGTGTCCCTACATGGAAAAATGTTGTGTTTATGTTGAAAGGAATTTACAGGGTCAAGTCTTCAAATGTATAACAATATCTCCCATATAATGTTCATGAGTTAGTTGGTCCTCCAAAGGTTAGTTGTGATTAAAGTCAATTAAACATGTTTAAGAAAGAGTTTCTAGTCAAATATTTTTGTATTGGTTCATGGTAAACCAAAAACCACTTTGTAATGATAGATGCAACTTTGTAGTCAATCGATACCATCTAATGTAATGAATGGTTCCTGATAATGCAAAACAAGTTCGAGTTTGTATGGTTAAGGGTGATACGAGGAAAAACTTAGGTATGATGTAATGGTTGAAGTGTAACCCATATAAAACCCATGGGAATATCAAGGGTAAGGTAAAGAAATACTTGATATGAGGATGATGCAGTTCAGATGATTGAATCATACATAGCTCAGGAAGACAACAAAAACTGAAGAAACGAATGGGTTATTTTCTATGAATCTAGTCTCAGCTTATCAGATCACTCAGAAAGGTAAAAAGGTTGAATTTACATCAAATTCAGTTTCAGTAATTGACATGCATGACAAATCCATCATTGCAATTGGTGAGGTGGATCACAAGTCAAGGTTGTATAAATTCACTAAGTTTTTTGACGATGAATCCTCTTTTCTACTTACACATAAGGAGAGTAATTTTCATGCACCTCCAGTGAAACATGCCTATACTCTTGTGATTCCATCAGTTTCAGACATCAGATATGATTCCATACACTCAGAATATGTACATGGAAATAAACAGGTAGTACATCTAGATAAGAAGCCAACGTCGAAGCTTCAATATATTCCCAATAGGGAATAGTTCACACTTCACGCAGTAGGTTTCCTTGCATGGAATCTATTACATTTGAGGTGGACTTGATCTCAGCATGAGGATCCTTCTCATGTACTTTCATCTTCTAAACCAGCGATGTCCATGCATTGCTATATGGTTAAATATTCTGATCCACAGACCTACAGTGAGGCTATGGGAAATCCATTATGGAAAGCAACCATGCAGGAGGAGTATGACTCACTATTAGAGAATCAGACTTGGGATATGGTTCCACTTCCACCATAAAGGAATATTTTCAGATGCATATGGGTCCACAAGATCAGGAGGTACAAGGCTACCAAGGTTGCCAAAGTAATTCATCATATCCATAAATATTTCTACATATTCATGAAGACTTTTAGTGACCAAAATTTTTAGACTTTGTGGGATTGTCTTGGAGTGAAGAACACAATTTCCTAGCAGATTCCTTTTCTTCTTTTGATGCATTGAATTTTGAGGGGGGGGTTTGTTCCCAGATGGTTTTCCCTCTTTCCTCATTTTTATTCAGTGTTCATTAGTTGCATTGTACATGAGTACCTAATATGGTCTAGTTGTCGGGACTCATTTTTACTCCATAGTGATGTTCAGGGGGGGTGTTGGATAAATTTATATTTTGGGAACACTAGCTCAGTGGGAGTTAACTGACTAGTTATATTATAGGACTTTCTATTTAAACCATCACTATTATGCATGCATGCAATCCTAAGGAAAACTAATTGTTTGATTGCTTTACTTAATTATGGAATGTTCTTCCCTATATACGAGTGTATTCCACTCATTCATTGTATCATATTGATCATCATCTATGTATCAATCATCAACTCATTGGAGTAGTGTGAATATATTTTCTCATTCTTCCATATTGAATCTCTCTTCATTTTTTGATAAGATTTGTTTGTCCTTGCTTTAGCTAGATATCATGTGCAGGTTTCGATGAAACATTGACAGCACATGTTGGTGTATTTAGTTTTTTTGGTACAGGAAAGGCACATGTATAGTTTGGTTACAAGACAATGGCACAAGTTGATTACAGGTTAGTGGAACACATTGGTATAGGTTTACAACAACATATCTCACAGTGACAGTGTGACATTGGTTCCATTATTCTACTTATATTTCAAGGCGGTTGGATGGGGAAAGGATAGGTGGTTGTAGACACCTTCCAGTTGTAGCCGGAGAACATAGGAGGTTGTAGCCTCCTTCTGGTTGTAGCCAGAGAATTGGGAGTTTGAGATTCCCTCGGGTTATATCCTGAGAAACTAGGGGTTAGAGCCTCCTTCTATTTGTAGCTGGAGAATTGGAATTTGGTGCTACCTGGAATGCAATTCTTGACATATAAGAAAATAATTTCATGGTTTCTCTCGCATTGGGTTTCCACATAAATATTGGTGTATTGTGCATTGTGTGGATGTGTTTTTTATTGTTTATTATGCATTGATGAATGTTAATGCTTATGATACAGTAAGATATTGATGATGAACATATGAACATGGTTGAATAAGTAAAAGAATNAGAAATGTAAGCCGAGCCTCAGAAAAAGATAATTACCCTATGCCTCCCATTGAACAGATTCTACATTGTGTTTCTGGATTGGAAACGTTCTCCCTACTAGATGGATTTTCAGAATATAATCAAGTCTTAGTAGCTCATGAATACCAACTCAAGACAACATTCAAAATCAAATGGGGAGAAATGCCTATATGAATATTCCTTTTAGAATGATAAAAGTTGGAGCTACTTTTCAACGATCCATGGATATTTCCTTTAGAGGTCTGTTGGGATAATGTGTGGTAGTGTGCATAGATGAAGTAACCATATTATCGAAGAATAGATAACACCACATATCTCACTTGAAGAAGGTATTCAACCGATGCAGGAGATATGACATCTCTTTGAACCCCAAGAAATCCTTTTACACCATTAATGAAGGAAAACTCTTGGGTTTCATCATTTCCAAATACTCCGATGGGACAAAGTGAATGAACTTAAAGGGAAGCACTCTGGATTCCAAAAACTGTGGCTAGGACCCTATATGATCCACTAGAAAATAGGTCTTGGGACTTTCAGACTCAAAACATTACAGGGATATGTGGAGGAACTCCCTCTCAATGGCCAAATACTAAAAACATTTTTCTCCTTATCATCAATGGTGATGTAGCTTTGTACATAGCAGTTTTTTCAATAGTTGATTTTACTGATTTTGGTTTACTTCAATAATCATGTTGTTTCTTGATTTTGTTTCTTCCTTTTTACTTCATGTTTTAGTTTACAATAACTCACCTCATTATCTATTACTCTAGAAAATTTGTTCTTTCACAAATGGGACCCAATAATTTTTTACCTATGTTAGTGCCTTGTCCCGTGAGTACCTTTCTAGTGGTGATTGTCGAACCGATCGACGATCAATGTTTATCTTCGTCAACAAATGGTAGCATAGAAAAGGGGGTATTTTTCATATGTACCTAAATAAATCTTCTGACCTTCAAATTTTGTACCTTTCGATGGTCTCCATATTCACTCTTATGTGAACACTCTCATGGATTGTCGGTATTCCATTCATGTTTCTTGAAATTCCCTCAGTTCAATATCTTCCACATAACTCCAGTGCCTCTTCCCATTATCTCCCTATTTTAAAACATATATGTGATTCGTGTTTAAAGACCCACGAGGATAAATTGTCAATTGAGAATAGAAAATCAAAGTAACTCTCGCATCACCCCTCTTCCTGTTATCGTCACCTGTATTTCAATCGAAGTATCTAAATTCTATATATAAAAGGTGGAAAAAAAATAGTATAATCATGAGGAAGTTGAAAACATTATTAAAAAACATGGAAAGTACAAGTAAACCCGTTCAGGGATATGGACACTTGCTGGAACCAGGGCCATGCTTGTATGATACCAAAGAATCTTCGTCAGGGCTATGGATTCTCGTTGGAAGTGAAGTAATGCCGAGAAAGAGAGGTAAAGAAAACACTTCAGTCTACAACAATTGATAATTTTTTTCTGTGTGGTGTCACTCTCATTGTTTCATTGTGGATTAATGATTTCACATAAACGATCACTTGAATTATGTGGAATATCATTGGTAACATGTTTTCTTTATAGCTTGAATTCAGGCCACTGAATGTGGGGTCCCTAAGTTGAGTAATGAATGGAATTTTGGAAGGTATATTTCTCTTCAAATATGGTGAAATTTTCTCTCTTTTTGGGACTCAAAGATAACTAGTTCTTCCCAGTAAGTCGCCATTTGTTGTGGCTCACCTCCCACAATGCCCCAAAATTTTAAATTTTGGATGTCCCTTAATTTTGGTTCTCTTTTGCGCCTTTTTTATACCATACAATACCTACATCCAAAATTTTATAATACTACACAAGGTTAGCTCAAATTTGTTTTGGGATCATGTTCGTCAGAGTCCCTTATTTCACGTGTTAGCTTAAACTTTGATCATCGCACTTCGAGGAATTCGACACATACATTTATTTCCTTCCACGAAACTCACGTGGATTAATACATAAAATCCAAACTTCCTCGTCTCCTGAGCCAGTATGACCTTTCAAATATTCACCTTTCCAAATGGCATCCGAATATTAGATCATTGACTTCCCAGTGTACCATTCTCCAATGAGTTGCATTTTTGTTTTGGGGACATAAAAACATCTCTAAAGTATCAAAGGAATATTCCCTTCGATACCTTTCTCGTCGAAAGCCTTCTTGAGACCCATATTCTTGAAATATGAAGATTAAGCTCCAATGGCCTCTCGAACCTTCCCATATGTGTCTCCAACACTTTCTCCCCAAACAAAAGAATATTCTTCGATACCATCTCCATCGGAGCTTAAGTACCTATGTATCCTTCAAGGATCCGATATCTAGGTTTTGAAATATTTAAACCACACATTTGGAACATCTTTCTATAAAAATGAATATTATTGCAATACCTACCCCTCATGATCTAGGTGGATATTGGTGGCCACCTACCTGTTTCATATTCCAATTGGCTCATCTGGATAGTTTTTAGTTCAACACGTCTCTCTGTAATGGGGAAATTGCTTTGTAATTGTGGGTTCTACACTTACGGGGCTGTCCTGAAGCCCTACACAACATCCAAGTGGATATTAGTGGTCGCCCATCTATTCCAACTGGCTTATTTTGGAATTTTTCATGTCAGTACATCTTTTTGTACTTCCAGAGCCATTCTGGGGCTCTAAGCAATGTTTTTATGGATTTCCACAGTCAAAATGTAGATGGAGTTAGATTTTGATGGCATAATGAATAGTTCTTGAAAATACATTTCCAACGAGCTATAACGCGCCTAAAACGGATATCGTATGCAAAACGTTACAACCCTGGGAAGTTAATGTAGTAACTTACCCCAACAGGGCCCACATGACTTTTGGTGTTTCATCTCCTAAGGTTAGGTTTTTGGCATTCATGTTTATCATAAAAATTCCTTCAAAGCCTCATTGTAATCATCTTCTAACGAATGATCGTAGTCATCACATCTCTTCTCAGAAATAAAGCTGCCACCATTCTAGTGAGTCCTCCAATCTGCATTTTTACAGTCTCTTTACAATTCTTTCATTAATAGAAATCATGTATTGTTGTATTTCTCTGTTTTTGGAAATTTTCATGAGTATTTCATTGTGATATCTCTGCTTTCATTTCATTCCGAAAATAATTTGGATCAGTGGTATAAGAACATGTTTATCTTGATCATTTTTAAGTGCATGTCCTCGATGAGGTCTGAGTATATCCAGTTGGGTCTCGATCTTGTCTCTCTTGATGACAATCACTCTCGCACACCCAAGAAACCCTCGATGATAGCATAAAAGAAAAAAGACGAAGCAAAATATTCTATTAATCTATTTCTTGAGCAATCTCTCGCACGAGAGAGGGATGAAATGATGGATAATTTTGCACACATCCTTCAACGTCTACCGATAGAAACATGCACATATTCATCAAGAGACCATTTTGGAGGAATCTCTCCCTTCAATGTACAAGTTAATTTTGATATTCCCATAATTGAAGGTCAGATAGATGCAAATGCCCTAGAAAAATGGTTAAATCTATTAGAAGGTTATTTCTTTGTTCAAAATTTTTCCGACAGGGAAAAGATCACCTTCGCACTCTTCAAATATCTCCCCCATGTCAAACATTGGTGGGACACTTACTGGGAGCAAAGTTCCACAGAGGAACCTAGAATATATGAGGCCAGGCCCACTTTGGATTTTTTTGTGGATGTGGTCAAGGAACATTACTACCCTATTGATAACTATGAAGACCGGTACATGATATGAACCACACCGCAGTAAGAGAAGATCTAAACAGTGTCATAGTTCAAAAATACCTTCCATACCTTGCGCACCAAGTTGGATATCAAATACTCAGAGTAACATCTGGTTCAGAAATATCGTGGGGGTTTTCATAGGTACATCCAAACTAAAATGGATTTCCTAAACATCTCATCATTAGGAGTTGCTTACCGATATGTTTTCAAAATCGAGGAGAAATTTAGACACCAGAACAAATGGAAATTTGGGTTTACAAATCCATAACAACCAAAGCATGGTAAAACGTCCCTAACCAGTAGCCTCTAGACAACCATCTAAAGACACAGGAAAATAAGGGTAAAGGAAAGATGAATAATGACACTAGGAAGTGGTGTGACTTACACAAAATCCCTTAGCACAACACTGATGAATGTCACTTGTAACATTCATCGGTGGCTGAGGTCAAAGACATGGAGCCAAATCCTGCTTAGGAATTTGATCTAGAAAATATTGAAAATAGACAAATCATTGATGCATACCTCACTTCTACTGTCACAAACACAATAATTCAACCAGAAGAACCAGTAGATATTGAAGAGGGGGAGTGCCTCTTCTATTCACAGATGTGGGTGAATGGGACCCCATTGCATTTCATTGTTGATAAAGACATCCAAAAGAACCTCATTTCAGTTAAGGTTGTCAAATAGTTGGGGTTGTCGACAACACCACACCTGCAGCCATACAACATTGGGTGGCTTCACCGAGGACGAGATATTCGTGTTAGCCAGTAGTACCACATGTTCTATGGCATCCAAACCTTCAAGGATTAGGTAGTGTATGATGTTTCCCCTCTTGATATCTGTGATGTTGTTTTGGGCCAACCATATATGTGGAAATGTCATGTCGTTTATGAGTCTAGATCCCGTAATGTCATTATTACTTTGGGAGGTTAGCTCTATAGGATACCAGAGGTATATCTGACTATTGTTCCACCCAAAAAATGTCGCAAGGTAATCTCTCATACTACAAAATTCATCCTCTTCACAATTTGTTAAAAGGATGCACAAAAGACCACTACAACCACTGCAACCTCAATACCTTCTATCCAGGAAAAACAGATTACCAAAGAGAAAGAGGATATTTTTTCTTCACATACAATAGTTCCTACACGATGCCCCATAAAACCCAGAGACAACAGGTTGGTGGAAGAAGTTCAACCTCACCAGCAACAAGTTCATGAAAACCTTCCATAGACCATGTAGCTCAACTTCTCCAACAAGGCATGCAACTCACCAAGAATCAGATTCATAAAACGTGTTCCCTTCTTCCCTGGGCACTCAACGAAATGGAGACCATTTCTTTCTAAAGGGGGAGGATTGATCTAGGTGGATATTGGTGGCCACCCACCTGTTTCATATTCCAACTGGATCATCTCGAAAGTTTTAAGTTCAACACATCTCTTTGTAATGGGGACATTTCTTTGTAATTGTGGGTTCTACACTTACGGGGTTGTTTTGAAGCCCTACATAACAAGAATAATTCAAAAGGGAAACTTTAAACCAATTCCAGAAGTTTCTTCAATGATAACAAGATACTGGCAACACCAAAGAGAAGGAGAAGACCAAAAAAGAAGAACAACTTGAACAGAAAAGGCTCCAAGATGAGAAAGTTTATCAAAAAGGACTGACTGAGGAGAAGAACATGATGGATCATGAGGGCATGGCACATCAGGAAGCTTTACAAGAGAACAAATAAGAAGAAGCCAAAAAGTTGGAAAAGGAGAAAGAAGCCAAGAGGTTAGCTCATGAAGCCCAAGACAAAAGATTGGCTGAAGAGGTAGAGGAAAAAAATTTGGCCGATGAAGATGAATCAAGGAGGAAATATGATGAGATTTTGAAGAAGAATTTAAACCATAAAACAAGCACTCCGTCAAAACCCAACCTAGGCATTGTGAACATACCTCCTTCGAAGTACACCCCCATAAGCACCATACCAGGAGATTCCTTCCAAGCCCTCAATTTTTAAATCTTTGTGGTAGCTATTGGAGATTACTACTTCGATAGAATTACAAGAAGCATCAAGAAAATATCATCGAAGAGGAAGAGAGGAGAAGAAGCAAGGTTAAAGTCATCTGCAGGAAGGGTATTGGAGTGGAAGGTAGGGCCTGACCCAGAAGAGAATGCAGTCCAAGAAGCTTCAACACTCAATGCCTTTGTAGGGTTAAATTCCTCCTTTGTCCTTGAGGTAACTAATGCCCTCAACATGACCAAGAACCAAGTAGTTGAGTTGGAAATATAGTTGAAAGGTGTAGAGGACCAATTTTCCATATATGTCCATGAAGCTGTAAAAGTGGATGAAAGTATAAATTCAAGGAAGATCAATAGTTCCCTATAGGTACAAAGAGACCCGATGAGAGAAGAAATTGAAAAATTGATGCAAATATAGTGAGACACTCACAAAAATGAGTTAGAGGTGGAAATACATAAACTCAATGCCATCCTAAAAAAGACTAGAGCCTCAACATGCACCATGGAATCCATCAAGGCACAAGCACTGGCAGTAAGTGAAAAACTAGTGATCGAAAAGAATGAGCTCCTTGATCTATTGATAATCATATGGGTGAAGTGACAACAACAAATTAATTTCTAAATCACTTTGATACAGACTCAAAGAAAGTACCAGGAAGTGAGAGAGGATTTTGAGGATATGGTTAGTGTTGTGTCCCTTTTGTCACTTGAATGAGAAAAAGAAAGGCACTTGCAAGTCTAGTTGGTTCTGCTAGACAAGACATGGGTTAGTGTATGAATCAAACAATTCAATCACATGAAATAAACAAACAACTAAGATAATACCAACTAAAGAAATTAAACTAAAATTCATGAGGGAATTAGAACCAAAACTAATCAAACAAATGACCAATAATCATGCCACCAATGGAGAAGTATATTAGTGGGAAAACACCATAGATAAAGGGGGACTTGTGGATCCCCTCTTCCTCCTTGGGAGGGCTCTTGAGTCCCCTATGTGATAGCTCTTCTTACAAATGGTAAACTAGAAAGAAAATGGTGAAGAAATCCAAGCTTATTCCCTCAAGAGGTGAGGTGAATAGCTTAATGAGATGTTGCTAGTATGATCCAAGAAGAAAAGAGGTTTCTTGTAGGAGAATAGAGGAATCACAGCAATACAATGAGATTCTTGAATTCTAAGTGCACCCATGGAATCCTTTTATAGCTTCCCTTTGAGTTAATATCCAACCGGTCTTTAGTGTGAACAAGGGGCCCTTTAGGTCACGCTTAGGTATTTGACCAGCCCCCCACTTGGATTTAGCTTATATTTGAGGGTCAAATCAAGTTGGGATATGGTCCAGAAGTGGGCGAGGGGCCGACAAGAACCATAAATGCATCATTTATAGGTGTGCGCAAGTTTTCTCGTACACAATCATGCATATGGCGCATTGTGCGCTCTATTGGCTTCTTTGGCCTGTGCACTGTGCATGCGCTTCCTTTATTGGTTTAGCGCATGACAATTTTTTGACCAGTTGTATAGTTTTTTCCTCTTGGACAATGCTTTCTTGGTGCTGCATGTGCATTAATAGGTGTTTGGAGATGTTGTATTCCTATAACCATTTGCGGATGAAATTTCAGTGATAACAGATGCCCCCTGATGTGTGAGGTTAGGAGCATAAGTATAGATGAAATAAATCAATGTTTATTCTACTGAGAGTACCATTGTAAGAAAGAGTGTTGAGAGGAACTGCAAGAGTGACCTGTTGGAGGGAGAGGGGAAACTATGGGACTGAACTTTTCTCTAGGTCAGAAAAATAAAGTATGTATACAAAGGAGGCAGGCATTCCCCATGCTTGTGTCATGTAACTCAAAATATGTAAGATAGTAACCGAAGCTATATGATGATGTAGATAACTGAAGTGCCCTCCAGGGCAGTTTGATAACGACGGATGACAATGTTGATGGTGAACATACTCTGAACATAGGCAAGGACAAATGTAGGAAGTGTCAATGACTCGTAGGAATTGATGACCTAACAAATTCAGAGGTCTTCGGCTAGTATAAAACAACTGCAATAGTATCAAAGTAAGACCCATCGTAAAATGATATTGTGTTAAAGTCAAATGTTAAGGGGGTCAATGAAAGTAGAGAGCAATGATGGTTCTCTTTGTGACATTCATGACCTCTCATTGTAAAGGTAATGAGAGTCAAGATACTGTATCCCTTCTGGAAACTATGTTGATGTCGACAGAAAGGGAGACGTGACTCTAAGAAGAAAAGGGGCTTCATAAAAACTACTAGATAAGATCAGGAACTGATAAGGAACATCGACGAAGTCAATATGTGGTGAGATGAAAGACCACCCTTGGTTGGGGATATCTGTTAAGGATAAGTGGTATCAACCGTGAAACTGGATCTAGCGTCAGGGGGATGACTAGACGTGGGTTAAATTGTGTCAGAGGCATGACAAGGTGGAAAAACTCAGAGATCAGTGGTACATGGACTGTGGGATACTCAGGGTTTATGGACGATGTCAATATGAGTAGAATATAATGAATTCCCAAACCAAGGGAGACATGGGTCTCTTTTCCAGGAAAAGAAGGTCACCAAGGGTGACAACAAAAAGCTATGTACATGTTGTAAACAAAGGTTTTTTACAATGACCAAATTAATAAATAATAATTTGGGATGAGTTTACAGATACAAAAATTGGTGCCCTAGTGCAATATGGCTTGGCCTGTCAGGGCACAAGTTGCATGGAGAACAGGTGGAGGGTGGGGGGCCCATGGGTGGGTTTCTATATGAGGTAAATGAATGGAGGACAATCTACATATAGGCAAACTGATTATGGAGGAAATGGAGGGTTAATGATATTGTGGAGGCGCAGTCAAATGTGAACCATGATGGGATAACCTGGGAGTCCATTGGGAAAGATAGAAAAATGAAAAGGAGTATGCAGTTGATTCTCATAAATACGTAAGACTATCAGGACTCCCATCCCCAGGGGGTGAAAATAGCATGAGTGTCAAAGTGTTAGGGGGGACTATGAATGGGAAAACTTATGTGGGGAAGAGTGCTATAGGGTGATAGTACCTAAATGGAGCGGAGGTGATATTTTTGCAAAGATGAATTGGGGATCCTAGAGGTAAATGTCGTTGGGTGTGACTGGGAGGTGCAATTGAGATTCAGAGGGAATGATTACATGATAGTGTTGATCAAATACCTGAAGGGGATGCATTGGGTTGTGACGACTAAATACCTTCACACATTAAAAATGAATACCTGACGTGAACAATATCTGAAGATAAAGAACATATGACAGTTATTTGATAATTTTGAACATGATCATGCGTACCAGAATGTGATGTGAGAAAAAAATGCTCGCCTGGGGTTGAGTATGGATGGTGGCCTGGGGAATGTGACTGTTTAGGCGGTGGGATCCTGATCTCGTGGCTGAAGACGGATCAAAAAACAGAGGCTCTAAGCTCCTGTAATTGAGCGTGGAAGTTTGGAAAAAGGGACAATATATAGTTGTGGGGCCCACTATGCCACCTCATTTGTACCTGGGACCCTAGTGAGTTGACGAGAGTTTTTTTGAGGAGATTTGGAGATTACAGGAGTTCAAGTCGACCAATATAGGATTTGTGAGAGCCAGGTTAGTGGTCTCATCCTCTTGCATAGTATATAGGGTTGATATTTTGGGCAGGGTCATACGGATGGTCATACTAGGGGATTTTTTAGGGGTGGGCCCACCAATGTGGGCTAGAAGTATCAAGATCGAATGATTTTATGGGTGGTGGACATCCTGGAGAGCTGGCCACCGCAAGCGCTGCTATGGAAATCCTTCAAGACATTGTCTGCCTCTTCGATGGTCAAACATCGACGGAGTATGGTGTCAACCCCATGCCGGTATAAAATGTCATCGATAAGGAGATATCAAGGGGAATGATGGCTAAGGCGCCGACAATCATCCCATGAAATATGAGGCCCAAACTTCTGTGTCTGAAGGTATACGGGAAGGTCTCCATACCAAGGGTCATCTGATGGGATGTAGAAGAGGTGTTCGTCAAGAAAATCTATATTGATGGGAAAACTTGTAGCATCGGATGGAAACATTGTGATGAGTTTGGTGAGAACAAGTGTTGTCTTGATTTTTGGAGTTAAAAAGTCTAGGTTGTATTCCTGGAGGATGATGATCCATCCAGAGAATTTATCATTAATTTATCGTCGACTAAGAAAGTACTACATGGGATTATAATCTTCCACGACTTTGGTAGTGTGAAGCAAGATATAATGATGCAGTTTATGGACTGCAAGGAAAACTGTGAGAGCGAGTTTCTCTTCATGATTATACTTCAAGGGTGGACTTAAAAGATTTTTACTGATGCAGTAAATAACATCTTCATGACCATCATATCCTAGTTGAACGAGAACTCTTTCTACTGAGATGGCTAAGGTCGATAAGTAGAGGATGTAATCGCGATCATAGTTGGGAGGACTAATCAAAGGGGTGTTGGAGAGCGCCGCTTTTAAATCATCAATAGTGATTTGATCATGTTCTTCCCATCAAAATGGGATATCATGACATAGTAAGAGAAGGAAACCATGCACGTGAGTGGAATAATCTGGGAAAAAGCATCATAAAAAGTTGGTTTTGCCTTGTAGGCTCTGCAGAAGCACAAATTATGAGGTGGTGGAATTTTAGTGATAGCTTGGACCTTGAAGGGGTCCACAGTGATGCCATGTTGAGAAATGATGAACCCAAGGAGGTGTCTAATGGTGACGCAAATGACACACTTGAGGGGATTCAAGCGAATATTGTACTGGTGACACCGTTGAAAGACAACTCGTAAGTCATCTAGATGTTGAGTTCGTTTCTTGGATTGATCAGTGAGGTCATCCAAGTAAGCGAGGATGATGTGAGAGAGATCATGGAAAACATAAGTCATGGCCTGTTGGAATGTAGCACCTATGTTATTGAGTTTGAAGGGCATGAAACAATAGGAAAAATTACCCCATGGGGTGGTAAATGCAGTTTTATACTGATCTGCTGGGTGAATTTGGATGTGATTGTAGCCAGCGAAACCATCCATGAAGGATAGATCCTTGTGGCCTACAAAATCATCAATAATTTGGTCTATGAAAGGGGTAGGGAATTTGTCTTTGGGACAAGCATGATTGAGATCATGAAAGTCAATACAAACACAAATAGTGCCCTATTTTTTGTTAACGAGGATGGGGTTGGAGACCCATGACGTGTATGCGATGGGGTATATGAACCATGTAGCGCGTAGTTTGTCAATTTCAGCTTTGATAGCCATGACTTTGGATAGGTGTGGGGGTCGTTTCTTTTGACGTACTGGGGAAACATCGGGCCAAGTGTCGATGCGATGTTCGACGATAGAAGGATCAAGGTCGGGAATCTTTGTATATGACCAGGCAAAAATGCCTCGATATTCCTAAAACAATGCTTTGTAAGTGGTGATTTCTTCGATGATTATGAGTTTGATGGAAATGTCAATTTTTACAGTGGGGGCAAGGTTGGCCATGTTGTCGTCTTTAAAAGCATCGGAAGTCAGGATAGGGTTGTTGAACTAGTCTATATGCCCTAATGGAATAAATTTCTTGGTTTAGATTGCACATATGGAGGTTTGGCTAGAAGGATCAAAGGATTCCTGTGAGAGAAAGAGTGCTCTGTGATGGAGCGCATTCCATGGGCAATCGGGGGTAGTTAGTTCCTCTAGGATATCTTTGTCATGATGAAAAATGTGAGAATATAGGGGATCCGGGGAAGTAACATTGGTGACTATCACCATATGGTTGTCTTCAGGTGGTGAATATGTAGAGGGAGTATTGAAATGGTGGTGCGATAGCGTGCTTGACATAAACCAAATGTCTAGACATTGTGGGTTTTAAATTGTGGTTGGGGGTAATATTTCCAGAGGGAAATGAACCAGAGAATTGGGGGGGTTTGGGGGAAAATCCTCAGAAATTATATCCATGAACCATGGAGGTGTGGGAAGTAACTCAAGTTCATAGGAGGTTATGTGGAAAGTATCTGGAGATGGAATAGGGGGAATCACTTGCATCATGGGAAGTGAGGTGGTTGGAGTATTTTGAATAAGGGTCATTTGATGATGTCTGTATTCAATGATCGTAGGACACTGGTACGCAAAATTATCAAGTGATTCAAAAAGAGAGAAAGTGAACCTCATCCATTCGTTTACTGAGGTCCTAACATAAGGTATGTCAGTGAAGTGGGTACTTGTTGACATGGGCGAAGAGGGGTCTTGCTGAAATTTTTTGCGTGTTGTCGTTAGTGTCTACCGAAACTGAGGTAGCGTAGGGAAATAATGAGTGTAGTGGCCATACTCTTAATAGATGGCACATGTGAATCTATTTCGCAACCCTTTATTGTCTGTATCAGGGGACGTGGTGGTAGTACTAGGCGTGCTTGGGGAAGCGATGAGTGATGTGGTTGCTCAAGGGAGTTGGATCAAAATGCATAACTCGGGGAGAGAGGGACATATATTTGTGGGGTTTCCCTCTCTCTCACAGAGGGCGCAAGGAGTTTGAACTTGCGGAGGAAGTGGAGTGGTAGGATATTTCTTCTTCTGCCTGCCCCCAACTTTCACAGTGGTGCCGACAAGTGGGGGTGATTGCAGTGTGGTGAGAGTTAGTACTGGAATCTGCATCGTGAGTCCCTTTGTTTGGGGAGGAAGGGATGGTTGAAGAACCATCACAGGTGGGTGGAGATACCATACTGGAATGGCCAAAACCATGTTGAGAAGGGTAAGTCTTGCAGCTACCTAGAAAGCTTGTACTCCCAATGAGGGGTAGAAGAAGGGAATTTGAGTAATGGCCTGGGGGATTGTCTCCCAAACTGGGATTTGACCCCGGGGGAGGGTTAAATTAGGGATAAGTGATGATGTAGGGTTCTCAAGGGGTTCTTTAGGTAGTATTTCTTCCACTGGTGGGACGTTAGGGAGTGGAGAAGCCTCTGTGGGAGGAATGGTATCTCTGTTGTTAGTTTCATTGGAAGATATGACACACACTTATGCTGAGGAGTGTATGAGCGGTGGTGCACCATGGTATGCCCCCAACAAAGATGGGTCTTTGAAAATTATGGGATCCATATCCATGAGTGGATATGCATTGGAACTAGTGTGGACAAGAGGTAATATGTTATCGATGTTGGAGGAGTGGTTAGGCTCGTAATGTGAAACTTGGTCGATGGTGATGATCTTCCCGTTGTGGGGGAACATCATCGTTCGAAAAACATAAGAGACCACAAACTTAATAGTGTACATGTAGCTACGTCCAAACAAGATGTTTTAATCGAGCGGGGCATCGATAACCTCAATGTCGATAAGGATGGTTTTCCCCCCGAGTTCAACATGGACATTTTGAAGGAGCCCTTTAGGAGAGGATGTTCGTCCATCATAATCTCTCAAATTGATGGAAATTGGTATTAGCTTAGGGGAGCCAAGTTTCTTTCATACATTTTTGGACATGATGCATGTGGATGAAACTTCATCGATGATACAATGGTGAACCGTGATGTTCCATATTTTAATTGGTATTTGGAAAGCTACTAAAGTGGGGAGGTGAGGTTCCCCACAATATAGATCAAATGTGATGAGTCTAGTATCAGCAGGGTCGACTTCCCCCAAGGAGGAAAGTAAGGATTTCTGTTGAGTGGGATAGGTTTGGAGGACCTCCAATACCGACATGGCTATAGGATATTGTGACAAGTCATCGACCAGACTATAATTCTGTGCGGACCTAGCCTGAGGGTTGTTGACATTCTATCGTAATGGGATGCGAGGAATACAAATGGGGGATTCAATGTTAGGGCATGGAATCATCAAGGGTGGGCCTTCTGTAGCTGGAAATTCTTTCGAAGTGGTGAGAGTATATTCAGGGGTGTGTTGTATTGACGACTGCGCATTTCCAGAAGAATTTCTTCTTCGCTTGTGAGGAGGATATTGCGATCTGCCAAGTTCCCAGGGTTTTGATACTGTCCCATTTGTGGTCGGGAAGGACGCATTTCTTGTTGAGTATTCATCACACCTTGGTGTGGAATAGGTTTTTGCAACACTGCCAGAGGTGGTTGTTCCAAATATTGTTGTGGAGCCTGCTGAGGGGTAGGTTGTGATGGAGGATGTGGCACATTCATGGAATCTTTCATCCATTTGAAGTAAGAAATTTTGGGGCAATGGTGAGTATAATGACCATGCTCACCGCAAAGAGAACAAGGGAAGTTCATCCTAAGGTTGTTATTTTGTTTCCTCCCTTGGCCTTTATTGTTATTGCCCCCTTGGGGGTTCTGGTTTCTCCCCGCAGGTTGATTTTTTGGGGGGTTATTTCCCCCTGGTCCTTGGTTATTATTGTTTCGGTTGTTTCCTTTATTTTTGGCATTATTTGGCTGATGGGCCGGATTTTTCATATTCAACTATTCAAAATTTTGAAATTGTTGAATGGGAGAGGGATGAACAAAGTTAAACCCAACGTGTGGTTGTCCTTGTGGAGGAGCAATTGGCTGTGGAGGACCAAGAAATGGAAAATACAGATTATTTTGTGGAAATGATCTGTAGGGTGTATAGGAAGGCGTAGCGCTTTCACTAGTGCCTGGGTTATAAGCTGAGGTCAAGGGAGTACCATAATTTGGTTGAATGGTCGAGTGCATCATGAGTGTCGACAAGAGTCCACTCATGGGGGGCGGGACAACAGGGTATGGCTACTGATAAGTGGGAGGAGGGTAATGAGGGGGTCCTCCATATATCAATGTATATTGGGGTGTACCATAAATAGGTGGTGGTTGGATGTATGGATTGTGTTGTGTTGTGGTACCAATCAATCCATCCACGAAGTGAGACATTCCAGGTTTTCCCTGGCTGAATGGTATGGGTCTCGTGGCATCACATAGTACTGTGTATAAGTATCTTGACTGTGTGTAAATGAGATCATACTATTGAGCCTTGCTGATGGATTCCTCTTTAGTTTGGGGAAAGGTGGAGGCCACATATTTAGCAAGGAGAGAGACAAATGATTTGAGAAATCAATCGAGGCATTGTTCTTTGGTGGTTTCTTCTTTGCATAAACTACGTCGCCGATGCCATCCGTGAATGTGGTCAGCGAAATGTGTGGTTGAGGTCTGTTTAAACTCAAAGAGAATTTTGAGACCATTGTCATGATGAATTGGTAGTTGAAAGAAGGTCAAAAATGTTTTGGAAAAGGATTCAAAAGTCACATGGGACCCTGATGTTTCGTCCACATACCATTTGGTTGATGGACCTGTGAGTGTGTTGAAATAAACTTAAATGGATGGAGTCGTCCATGATGTTGTTTGAAGAGAACAATAAGTGGAAGGTCATGATATGGTTGGTGGGATCTTCTCCTGCCTTTCCTTCAAACTTGGGAATGTCTGAAGGTAGTTTGGTAGGCATAGCGGGCCATGTGGGGTTATGCAATATAGGGTCATTTGTGAGTTTACTCAAATCAGGTATGTTGAGGGATGCCAAATATGGCATGTGGAGTGGTGGTCGGGGATTAGTTCCAGCCATGGTATGAGAGGGCTGTGTACATGACCCTTGAGGGGGGTTAGGTGGGGTTGTACTTCCCACTTGAGAAGAAGTTTTCCCCCCGCTTCCTTGTAAAGGAGATCTAGTGGATGGTTGGCCTTGGGAATTGGACCCAAGTAAAGTGGAATCAAGAAACGTTGATCCCAATATAGTGGCACTCACAGGGGTGTGATAGGGTTGAGTCGGTGAGTTGGGGATACTAAAAACTCCTCCTAGAATAGGAGGGAGATTTTTCAAGCATCTAAACCGATGGGGATTCTGTGGGTCCCCTATGATGTCTAACTAGCAAAGTGAATGTGTGAAAATGGTTATGAGAGTAATAAATGAACAAGATACTTGTATATTTTGGACCTTCACAATATATCTGACAATCGCATGTAATCACAAGAGAATCATACATAAATCGAATTGAAATGAAGCATATATGTTAGTAGGTGGATTTTTTCCACGTGGGAGAACAAAGAAAACAAATTCTCATGTCTTGTAGAGACGTAACATCCTTCCTCTCAAATAGCACTAGACCTTCCAATAGCACTCAACAGTGGGGTCTAAAGCCACCGAAAGAGGAACTAGTGAAGGATGAAATAATCAGTTATAATGAGGGGTAGAGGGTGCATATCCCGAAAGAGCTAGTGATATTTTTCAATAGCCACACAAAATATGATCAAGGTGCAATTGCAACCCACAATTTCCACCTGGGTAGATGTCCTAAAATTTGGCCACTATGTGCCTCGTTCAAAGTGTGGCATTTAGATTTTCAGCCTCAAAAATGGGTCACGGGATGGATCCCTTCCAAGAGGTGGGTGCCTCAAAGGGGGATGCACAGAACAACCAAACCTTGACCTTCAATGCTTCATGAGTATCTCCCTGCCTTATGGTGTTAGGAACACTTGACTTGGAGGATTTTAAAGTTCCCTATTTGTCAACTTCTAATGTTTGAAGATGTGACAACCAGATAACGAGGGGTTATTTGGATGCCTATCCCCGTGATCCTACCTAGACTAAAAGATTTCTTTTGGAACCTCCCGTGGAGGAAAACTTACTGAGTTTTTAGAAAAAAAATTAGATGTGGTTGTTTGAGAGATTGGTGGTGTGAACCAATCTCGTTTGATTTAAGTGGGTGTGGATAATTTCTTCAAGAAATAGTGGGATGTTTCAGAATCCCTTTGGAGAAACCTACTTCAACCTCTACAATTCGAGATGAAATTATGTGAGTGAGTAGTGACTTTGTGTGTGTTAAGAACCAAATATCAATATAGCATAGAAAAACCTCAGAAAAAGTACTCAACGCCTTAAAAAAGAGATAATTTCAGATTATAAGCCTCTTCGAGGGGGAAACCTCCTTTTACCCCACTTAAATGTTCAAGTACAAGATGATTCAAAATGAAAATGTCTCCTTGGTATATATAGTAGACTAGGAGGTATAATTACAACTAATGTCCTAAAGCCGACATAAATAAAATAACATTACTAGTATAATATGCCCCAATTAAGGGGTAATGAGCCAATATTAAAGCTTAACCTACCCCTCCCCTTGAGACAATTGTTGTCTGCAACGCTTGAGTAAATCTAGATGCTTATGTATAAAAGACTCATCTTCCCAAGTCGAATCTTCAGGCGGTAGTTTCCTCCATTTAATGAGATACTCTGAAATGGATCTATTCCTCAGCTAGTGAATTCTTGTGTCATTGATGGCTTCAGGCTCCAATATGATTTTTCCTTCCTCGTCAAGTTCTGGAAATATAGTTTGAACTGGGATCTTGTCGCCTATAACCTTCTTTAAACACGAAACATGGAAAACTGGGTGTATTGGTGAAGATGCAGGCAACTCCAATTTGTAAGCCATAGTACCAATCTTTTGCAACACCTTATAAGGGCCATGGTACTTTTGTGATAATTTATTATCCTTCTTGGCTTGCTTGAGGGACATCTATTTGTATGGTTGTAGTATTAAAAACACCCAATCCCCTACTTCAAAACTTCTTTCACCACGATGTTGATCTTCTTGTTTTTTCATGTGATTTTGTGCCATGGTCAGGCTGTCCTTTAAGATTTGGAGAACTTGTTGTTGATTCTCGATGTGATCTTCCACTGCTTGAACCTTATATTTTTATTTTAGAGAAGAAGTGATGGAAGGAGGGTGGTATCCATAAAGTGCTATAAATGGTGTCATTTTTGTTGCAGTATGAAAGGAATTGTTATACCACCATTATGCCAAGGGTAACCATTTGAAGCATTGTGTTTATTTATCAGAGACAAATCAATGAAGGTATCCTTTCAGACATTTGTTCACTGTCTCAGTTTGTTCATCAGATTGAGGATGATAGGATGATCTATGAGCCAATTGAGTACCCAAACAAGAAAATAATTATGTCCAAAAATGTCTAGTGAAGATGGGATCTCTGTCACTTACAATAATCTTTGGGCTGCCATGTAGCTTTTGAACTATCTCCATGAATGCAGTGGCAACTATACTAGCTTTGAAGGGATGAGAGAGTGCACAAAAGTGTGCGTACTTGGTCAGTCTATCAACAATCACCATGATGACACTCTTTCCTTCAGACTTTGGTAACCCTGTGATGAAATCCATGAAAACCTCCTCCCAGCACTGACTTGGGATGGATAATGGTTGTAAAAGACCTGGGGTCTTAATTATTTCCACCTTATTTTGTTAGAAAACCAAGCATTATGCCACAAACCTTTGAACAAGAGTTTTAAGGCCATCCCAAAAGAACTCCTTCTTGACTCTATGGTAGGTTTTCAAAAATCCCGAGTGCCCTCCTACTAGAGAGGTGTGAAATTCCAATAGTACCTTTTCTTTGAGTTGGGAGTTCTTACATAAATATAAGCGATATTTGTACCATAGTGAATCATTTTTTCATGTAAATGTATCTGATGCACTGGAATCCCGCTCCAACCTTTGAATGAGAGTCCACAATTTTTCGTCATTCTTCCATTCATTCCTTGCTTCTATTATCCAATCGGCTTGGATGATCAAGATAGCACAGAGAAAGGCCTCAACATCTTCATCATTTCTTGAGAGTGCATCTTCCACAACATTTTTCTTCCCCTTTTTATAGACGATATCAAAATCATAACCCAATATCTTGGTTACCCATTTTTGTTGTTCTTCTGAAGATAGTATTTGTTCCAAGAAGTATTTAAGACTATCATGATCTGTTTTGACCTTGAAGTGCCTACCTATTAGGCAAGGACACCATTTCTTCAATGCATGTAGTATTGTCATCATTTCCTTCTCATAAATGGGTTTGTTTAATTCATTTCCCTTGAGTGGTCGACTTTCAAAAGCCAGGGGCCTTCCTTCTTTCATTAGGATAACACCAATTCCATTTCCCAAGGCATCACATTCCACAACAAAGGATTTTGTGAAGTCTGGAGTGGTCAAGACAGGATCTTTACACATCACCTCTTTAAGTTGTTCAAAATCTTTAGTTTCCTCTGGAGTCTATGAAAATGCATCCTTCTTAGTTAGTGTTGTTAAAGGTACTATTCTTCCATAGTTCCGAACAAACTTGCGGTAGTAACCTGTCAAACCCAAAAATCCTCTAAGATTCTTCAATGTTTTGGAAATCGGCCAGTCCATCATGGCCTTAATCTTGTTAGGGTCTACCTTGACACCTTCATGAGAT